>JBBPKC010000008.1:0-27344 GCA_038089055.1 Tylopilus aff. balloui | reverse complement strand
TCCCCACCCCCTTCTCCGTTGGTAGGGGGACTTTACGAACGCACGTTTCCCACCTTACCGGTCGCACCCCCCCCCCCCCCCCCCCCAAAAAAAAAAAAAAAAAAAAATAGCGTTGGCCCGTTCCGCAAGGCGTACCTTCGCTTCACCAGGTCAGCTCAACACACGTTCACATCGTTTGCACGCAGGAGCTGACATGCCACGTCCCCTCTCTCTCTCCTACCGCGCTCCCGCCTAGACCATCATTGGGTGGTGACGACCGACCCCTCATCAAAAAAGAAAGAAGACCACGCTGAATATACCCGCTCCGTCTTTCGCGTTCCAACTTGGACAGGTTGTGGAAGATGCCCATAGGCGAGTGTCGACGTCGCGCGACAGCGACCTGCTGGCTCTAGAATCGTCCCCTCCCCTCTCCCCCTCTCCTTTCTACCCGCCAGGTGAATTCTTGACCTCGAAGCACTGTCGCAGGCGTGCAAGGAAACGGGGAGACATACCTTTTTCTTCACGTCTCGGCCCTTGAACATGTACGTGCGCGCCTCGTTCTCTCTCTCTTTTTTTTTCTTCCCGTATGACAGAATCCGCGCCGCTCATCCACCCCCTCTCTTTCCCTCCAAACGCCGCGGTGAGGATTTGCGATTGTGCTGGTATTGTCCGAGAGAAGAAAAAGGGTGGACTTTTCTGAACGTGGTACGACTAGGCTTACTTTTGAACGACGTTACGTCCCCTCCCTCTGTCGACCATCTGTTTATTGAGTATGGGATCGAATGCGTCAATATTAAGAAGTGTTTGAATAACATCGTAGTTAACGTCGTAAAAAAAAGTCATCGCGAGTGTCGGTCCAACGATCGGGAAAGGAAGAGCGGAGAGAGAAAGAAACAAGAGAAAGAAACCACGTATAATTACATGTTGATGGGGGATTTGGTATACGTATGGTACTACTCTTCATGCTGATCGTCGTTGATTCATGCCGTCAATAGGATAGAATAAGGCATACGAAAAAGAGATACGAAAGGGTCCCATGCCTACGGTGTCGCAGGCGCGTTGGTGCAGGTCATACGGCAAGACTGTTTCGTCTCGCGTCATCGACTTCAAGTACCCTGCGAAGACTGCTGCTGCCCCGCGGCGTACTGCTCTGGGTACTTCGTCGTCGACCGTCCGTGTTGACCCAGCCATTCACTGTGTCGTTGCCGTATTCAGCGTCTGCCTGCGTGCCGTCACTCTCATCATTGTCGTCAATGGGTGTGATCGGTCGCGATTTCCTGCGCTTAACAGAGGAACTGCCACTGGTCAAAGAGGAACCCAACGTCGCCGTCAGCGGTTTCGGAGCAGGAGGTTGGAGGGGGGAAACCGGGCGTCTGGATAGACCATCCATCGATGATCGTCCGTCCGTATCGTCGCTTTGAATGGTCGTCGACGAGATGCGCTTTTTCGGCGCTGTCGTTGTCGTCGGAGCAGGAGGGACTGGGTCGGGCTTGCGCATTTTTCTGTAAAACAGGTTTGAATCTGCGTGCGGAGATCTCGTACAGATGATGAGATTCGAACTCACGTGTTGAGCTTTGGTTCAGCGTAATTGATACTTTTCCGGACCCGACGTTCACGGCCACCTGGAGGTGCTTCGGATTCGGACGCAGAGGTAGCTCCCAGTGGCACGGGACTGGATGTACGGGGTGTTGGTAACTGAGATACTTGGGGTGTGGTAAAGGGTGTAGTCGCAGGTGTCGACAGGAACGTTCGCGATGTGGTGACAGAGGTTGCAGCAGAAGTCGGGACATCTGCCTCTGGCGTTCGTTGGCGATCTCGATCTTATTACGCAAGAAGTGTCAGACGAGCGGATAACCGAGAGAAGCCTGGAGCCAACACGCACCAGATGTGTGAGTATCCAGTGGGGGGAGCGTGGTACGACTTCTTGGTGAGTTCGTGACATCCTTTAATCCAGATCCATCTTCTTCCTTGCGTCTCTTCTTCTCCTTCACCCTCAACGTCCCGGGGTCGATTTCTTCATGAACGACATCTCTCTCCACCAGTCTCGACTTCTTTTCCTTCCTCTCCTTCCTTAGTCGCGCCGCGACGTCCAGTTCCTCTGCGATACCCGATCCTGATATGATCATCTCATCAACCTGTCTTTCTTCATCGTCTTCAGCCAACCCCGCATTCCTACGATCCGGCGACCCCAGAGCAGGGCTGGCCGCTCTCGGATGTAAAACGGGACCTCCCGGCCGATGCGATCCCATCGATGAGCCAGCGTTCGTACTGACGGAAAGCAACCCACTCTGCCTCCGACCTGGTTTTCGCCTCGTGGACGACTCGCGGTCTACCAAGTCGATACGAAGAGGTGTCGGCAAGGGCGGTGGAGACGGATCCCGAGGTGACAACGGTAAGCGAGACGACGGTTGTTTGTCCTTGGCTCGCCGACGCGCGGATGAGTTGACGTGGACGTCGTCGTCTTCGTCTGCCTCCGGAGAAGATGCCACTTCGTCGTCCTCGTAGATCCCCGGAAAATTCGGGGCGCGCGAAAGTCGTGGCATTTGGGGGGATATGTTCGGATCCAGCATGGGTCGTCGCGCCTTTGGAAGCAACTTCGGTTCCAGCGTCGGGGAGGGTTGGCTAGGCGGGGTATCCAGCGACTGTCGAAGGAAACCGAGGTGTTTTGCGAGATTCACTGTCTGGAGGGGTGGAGATGAGTCTAGAGTCCAGGGGATGGAGATGCCACAGGGCGTACCGCAGCTTCGGCATCTCCGAGAAATTTCCTCGACTTCTCTTGCTCCTTCTTGAGCTGTGCAGCCAGCGCAATCTCGGAAGCACGAAGTCGTAGATTCTCGACGTATAGGGTAGATATCTCGGTCTGAAGTTCCTCTATTCGAACGCTCAGGGTAGAATTGAGTCTAAGATCGGACGAGGTGGCTCAGTGTCGCTCTTGGGGATGAAACACTGGCCTACTTGGTGATGTGCTTGTTAGCGAGCAAGAATTTCTTCTTGACTGCAACGAGGTGAGTGTCGACGCTGCTGAATATAAAATGAGACGTACAGTTTTCGAATTCTGCGAGGGCGTCGCTCTGCCTGGCGCTCAGGGAGGGCCTAGAGTCCCTGCGACTCATCGCGAGCAGCAAGGACTTGTCGTCGGTGAACAACACGCGCCGATATCGAACATGTAAGAAGTCACGTGATCATTGTACCGCGTCCACCTCGTGTTCCCTTTGAGATTGCCTTGTTCGGTACACGTAAATAGACTACACGCCATTAATCTTGGCTCGTCTCGACCGTCCGAACGTCCCGCAACCACCCGTCAAAGTCGACGTCCTTTTCCAGCAACTCGCTGACACGGTCCACGTGCCTCTCCACATCAAACTGAGAACTATAGCCCATCCCAAACATGCCGTGGTTCGTCAGACCAGCAGTAGGGAGTCCCTTGCCCACTTGAGTAGACGTAATTTGAGGGAGGAAGGTGCTCGGGTTCTGCGCATACGAAAGCATAGGACTGACCGGGGACTCTAGCAGCAAGTTGCCTTTCAGTGGTGAATCATCGGAATCTGAATCCGGTGCAGAAAAGTATGACTTGACAGACTTCGTTGGCGATGGAATTTTCTCAGGCAAACCCTGTGCTGCGGCGCTCGTGGGAGGCTGATCGTTTTTACACGGAGTTGAGGGTACACTGGATGCCATCCCAACCGTATCCACAATTTCTCGATGGGATGGTGTTGCACCGGGACCCCGTGCCTCACTCTCAACATAATCTACGACCTCCAATTCCCCATTTGGTAAAATTGGTTTTGAATGTGAGGGGACGAAGCGATTCTGAGATGGGGTCCGTAATCTCTTGGCCGGTGGAGTGGTAAGAGGGTCGTCTGAAGTACTATCCACGGATATAGAGAGTGCTCGAGACCGTTTCCCTGATTCTCCAGTATCAATTTGTGGCGGTTGGGGTGGTAGGGAAGACGACACAGCATGGGCCTTTGTTATGATGAGCTGACGTTCAGGAAGATTTGCAGATGTTGACGGCAGTGGCGTAGACGATAATGCAGGGAGCGGCAAAATTGGTGACGGCTTTGTACGAACAATGATCGCAGAATCAGGCAGTGGTGTTGATGTTTCCAGATGCGTTGGGAACGACGGGGGGAGGTACGGCTACGGCGGAACGGGGATCAGAAAATTTATGTTGCATGACCTAACCGTGTCTCACTGTTTCCGGTACATCTGCTATCTTGGGTATATCATCCTTCAAAGTCTCCAGGGGCTGCTTAGATCCAGTTTCGTCGACACCAACGGACGGTTTGACTTCTGGTACATTGACTACTTTTGAAGGCAAAGACGGTTTAAATTCGTGCGAGAGTATGGGGGTGGAACCACCCCGAACACTCAGCCGCAACAGAGAACCCTTCCCCCTCTTCTCGATAATCGATTTTGCTGCTGGCTTTACGACCGCAAAATCAAGGGTATGGCTTCGCCGTGGTCTTTCAATCTTGCCTTTTGCTGCAGTCGTTGCGACCACTGCGCTGGTCGAAGAGTATCCGGATGAAGATCCACTTGCCGTGTTGTGCCGCACGTCCGCAACCATAGATGCCTGCCACCTTCTGACCTTTTCCTTGGCAGCTCGCAGGGTCATGGGGGAGACACCTCGAGGGTGCCGTTCGTGTGCAGTATTGTAAGCTTGAGTCAGCTGATTTGCGAATTTTACTTGGCTGTTTTCTGGCGAGCCCAGTGGAATGAAAGCGGCTGTGTCAATCTGTTGAAACACATTAGTCTTCCCTATAAGCCGTTTACTCTCTTCTCTCTTCTTTTCCCACTCAATCCACTCGGATTCTTCGTCTGGTAATATCCAATTTGTGTTCTCCTCGGGTGCGTACGAATCAGCTCCGGATACTGACCAATGCCTTCCTCTTACGCAGCCCAGCCTCAAGTTTTGGTTAACGCGAGTCCACTTTCCGCCGGACATCTCGCCTTCTGCTGCATTAATAATATTCTTGATTTCTTCCCTCATTTTTTGGACACGACGGTCAAACAAGGGGGAATTTGGACGAGATGGGGGCGATAACATGTCGCTTTGGGTGGAAAGAAACAGATGGATATCGCGCAAGAATTCGACATAGTTTTGTTGCTTCCCAGGTGGAGCCACCAAGGGGTTCTCGGGGTGGCCATTCCGCGAGGTACTGGACCCATGAAAAGACGGGAAAACGGGGGTGTAAAGAGACATTGAACGCCTCTGAGGAGAATAAAAGAAACCTTATCGTAACGCGGCAAGTTGTCAGTAAGCTCGACAAAATTACAGCAAGAGACCCAAGTAAAAAATGTACCTGGACGGAATATAGTCTGGCCGTTGAGAGGGAGTTCGACAAGGGTTGCACGACGACCTTGTCCTGGGACAAGATGGTGCCTTACGTAATGTAACGAAAACCAACTGACATAATCCATCCAATTAGTGTTCACTCCCCTTGTCCTGGAAAAACTCTAGCTTATATCCGATCCCACGTTGGGTGTTGATCTTTGAGCCTGGAGTTCTAGAACAGTGGTAGTTGATCGCCATGACACCGAGATTCACCGGACTACACGCATTGGGCAGGCAGTGTACTATCGCATCTGGACATTCGAGCAGTTCTCTCTCCAAATCTCGAGCACTGGAGCACCCTCGCTGGCAGCATTAAAATTGCGATCAGATCGCTTGCCACATCATCATTCGACTGCTCGGAACGCGAGGACTGATGCATCGGTAATTCAAGTAAACGATACTCTTCTCCGAGGCACAGTCCTGATAGTATCTTCCGGTGCGCTGATTTTGGCATCATCACCGTGTTTCCGCAGTTGACCCTTGAACTTTCTGCGGGACCTCGCCTTTTCTCTCTTTGTATCGGCTCGTTGTTTGGCAATCATGGCTTTTACCTCCTCCTGAGAACGAGAATAAAATAAGTTTAATCGTGATACTCCATCTGGAGATTTACCAGTCGCTTTTTCTTGCTGCTCGCATGATCCCGATCCGTTCGCTTGGTTTGAGACTTACCGACCTGCGCATAGCGTGTGATAGTGAGCCAATTGCTTTTTGGCTCAAGTTAGACCGAGGTCTTGAGCTACCTGTAGCTGATGGCGTTTCTCTGCTGTTCGTAACGTCTTTTCTTCTTGCAAATTAGCTACCGAAAGCGCTAGTGTTAATGCATCCTTTGAGCCATGGGAGTGAGTGAGCTCCGGTTATCAAGAAGGAGGGGTTCTTCGAAGGCGACGGCCTACCTTGCCGTGTTCGAAGAAAATTTTTGCCTTCTTCGAGACAGACAAAGGCACTACAGATGTCTGATTTGATCCTGTCATTGCATCTGTCCGCCGCTGCGATGCACTGACGCCGGTGATGATAGAGCCTGGGAGAACGAGCCCATAGTATTAGTCAGCGACCTACAACAAAGTCTCTCGATTGGCAAGTTGGCGATCGCCCTGACAAGCCCGGAACCTAACCAAGCTTGACGACCACTATTAGGATATTCATCGTTTCACTGCACACCCAACTCGCAACGGAAAGTTCCCCGTTAATATTCTTATGGCATGCATCTTCCCTCCGGACCCGTTACAGTCATATGCAAGGGGATGCACCCAAGTTGACGGCAGCAAGGGTAGTTACCCTCATACAATGACAATTGCCATGTTCATTTCGATGCTTAACCTCGCCCTCGAAATTTGTGAGCCAGGGCAGTTACATATTTAATCAAGTTTCCTGACGGTTCCGCTCTCCCTGACAGCTCTCATTTATCCAAAATCGGCGCCTGTCGCCGAGTATCAGGTTTCGTGTGACTTGATTTGAGGTATGCTCCGGTCTTACGAGCGGTGTCCCTGTTAATGATTTGTTTTTATTCCTTATTCGATTAGTCTTTCTCGACGACAAGCACCTGTGAAACCCTATCAAATGGCGCATGGCATCTACTCAGCTCTCGTTTTGGATGCGGCTGCGTAATCAATGCTCAATTTGCGCGGCGTGGCGACGTGCTCGTTAAACCCTAACGTGACGTATGGCATACCTGTGGGTCCTTTGCGGTTGTCATCTGGGCGATGATCTCATTCCACTGCTCAGAGGATAAAAGGCCGTGGCGAGCACCCCATTCATGCCATCGCGTCCCTCGCAAGATCTTCTCCCTTGCTCTCTTCGATATCTTGCGGCCCCCCCCCCCCCCCCCCCCCCTTCGTTCAGCTGACCGTCCGACTCGCAATGTGCCGCTGGAGACAGTGAGTACCCCCCGCTAGGCAGCAGTGGCCGCTATCGCATCGCTCATACCGTGCCCACGCCATTCAGCGTCCGCAACGTTTACCTGGCTTGCGGCCATGCTTTCACATTGGTACGCGGGCCGCTCCTCCTGTTCCCGCTCACTGTGGCCGATCCGTCTGATTCATGTCCGCAGCCCGAAGAACTCGTCAGTCACAAGCCACACGTATGCACGTGACGTCCCCTGATTGCACAGACGACAGATCGTCTGCGAGAATCGCAACTGCAAGTTTAGTCCCAACCATCCGCGTGACTGCGTCGCGCCGAAATGCAAGCAGACTTGTTGGCAATAGTATGGTTCCCCCCCAGTCCTTTTCGGGCCGTTCGTTGCTAATCAGGAATTGGCTTCCATTCTTAACTAGCCGACAGTACCCCCAGCAATATTGTACGCTCGTCGACTCTCCTCGTTATCCGGCACTTACCAGTACCCTTCTTAGCTCCCAATATCAACAGCATATGCCCGACTTGCCAGCAAGCAGCGATGAGGCACTGAGCGCCAATTCGCTGGTCGCGCTCGATAATCTAGACTCGACTGATTTGTTGGCATATCACCTAATTATTGTCTCTTGCCTATCCTAGTTCTTGACCGTTGCCGAGGAGATATCTCCTATCGGAATATTGTATACATACATGTCACCCTCTTGTTGAATCAGAAAAAAAATTAGTTCTTGGCCCTTCGCATCAGCAATGGAGAGCCTAACGGAAGCATTTTTCGTCCTCCGTGCCTTGTATACTTTCATCTTCACTAACGCGGAGTAGGGTGGTCGCGGAGATCAAACCAACCAACAAATGGGAAGACCATCCCCGTTGCGAGGTCGTGAGTTACCAAAAGAGCTCGGTGCGCATCAGTAACATCTCGTCAGCCCAATGTTGAGGTACGGCCCAACTCCAAGGGCTCCGTGGAGCGACGACTCCGCCATCCTTGTGCGTTTACGCCATCCCGTCGACAAAAGGGTGTAGAACCTTTGCTTCGGCGCGATCCTTATTCGATCAGTAAACCAGTTAATCCCCTCCCCCGCGAAAGCGACTCACAGAGTAATAAACGGACGTCCCCATTTCTGTCTTCCCCCCGGGGGGATGGGACCAAATTCGTCGACTCAGTGCACGGTCACACGATTTTGGTACGCCATGTCGTGACACGCTGCACACGCGTCGTCCTCGGAAACCCCCGAGAAGTCCATGCAACTCCATCACGGACACCACCAACTCGTGGTGCATATCGATGTGCGCGGCGGGCGCGTGAGTGTCAAGCCCATTCAGAACTTCACGCGTCATGAGGCCGTGCCTCAGTTTGACAGGGAAGGACTGTTACATTATTTTTTTCACTTGCTAACGTGACTGACGGCGTACCTAGGATATCCCCGATGCACTCATCGAGAAGTGTGAAGAAAGTCGGTATGGCCCGCATGGTTCCATACCGTGGGATGCCTAACGCCGACGTTGGACACGACGACATAGGTACACCAATGCGGAAAAATGGGAAGTCCATGTTAACACCTCACCTCTTCTGTCCACGCGAAACACTGAGACCCTGTCGAGAGCCGTGCTGAGTCCCATTTCGTTCCGAATGGTACGTACCATCCGGCTGTTGTAATACACATCGATCCCGCAGTGGTGGCTGGGGCTCATCTGGTGCGTGAGCGCTCTCAGTAGACGATGAGTGATCTTGCATAGATTACTCGACTACTCACTGAGGCCATAACACAAGGCAGGTATACTGCAAACTTCGCCGTCAAAATGGGCCGCGGAGGGTACGGTGCCTGACCATAGTACCAGAACCGTGGAGTGTGCAGCCCAATAGAACGTCAATCTTTCACAGCCCTGAAACGAACCCAAACCATACGAAATGGATTGCGGAGTCAATTGCTGCGCTGGAGACACCAAGAGCGGGCCGAACGTGAGTTACTCCCTAGTGATACCCCTGATACCAAATACGACAATCGATATACCTTGTATTGGGAACCGTACGGCATGGCCTACCTTCTCACCTTTGGCCTGGAGCGTCGTGATGAATGGTAGCAAGTGCCCATTCGATCTTGCCAAGAGCATTGGCGACGCTAGCACTTCTGTCAAGCGATGAACTGCGCGCGCAACGCGGGAGTGCACGATTGTATTTCTTCTGGCCGCCGTTAATTTTGGACTCGATTCAGGTACTGTCACCTCGACCCTTCTTTGACCCGGCCAGCTGACGGAACGTGTCACGTATCAGATAGATGATTTAGGCGATATAAAAGAGCATCCCCACTTGGCTGTATTGCATCACCACCTCCGATGGGCAACGTCTCCGAGGTAGAATCGTGCTGGAGCCTTTGAAGAGGAGCCTTCAGTGGGACCAGGGGAAAGCACTTGAGGAGCTCACTGATGGGAGTTATCGTCGACTAACCGATCTGTACCAATCCGTTCCCGTGCCCCGGTATCATCCTTCTAGTTATGACTGGATCAACTCAACCGCCACATACGTAATTGACCAGCAGAACGGAACACCACGCGGTACCTTGGGAAAGCACGAGTCTTAGCGCCACTTTTTGAAGGAGTTGTCGGAAACCGTTCGTCCGAGAGTCGTGGGGCTGCGAAGCTTCATCAGATCACAAATCACAATAGCATAGCACTACTGCCCCGATGACCGGCTTTGAGACAATAAGCCCGTCAAACCTGGATGATGAAGAGATGCGGCGCAAGGACGGAAGACGATGACAGAGGTTACGTCACGTCAGCGAGTCGTGTCTGGCATCGTGCGCCGTGGTCGGTCAACGACTCAACACGAGGTGAGAGCGTTCGCTGGGCATTCGATGTTCAAGTCAGACCCGACCCGAAACGTGAACCGTGAAACGAACAATAGACCAGAAACCAATTCGAAGCTCACCTCTGACGGCAGTCATTGTCTATGCTGATGATCACCGAGAGCGTCCAACGCGATAAGGTTCAGGTGAGAACGGCGAATCGTCGGCGATGTCCCTGTCAAAGTGCTACAAGATCGGAACACTCCGAGACCCTATCTTTAATGGAGTCAACTGACCCCACGAAGAAAAGGCAAGGCTTGTCACGAGTCTGCGAGTAATGCCCACATCGTCGTCGGTAAAGCGTGCGCGCTAACTACGCATGGAGTACTTTGTCCTTTCTGATAGGATGATGCCTCCGTATGTCGCATGGACGACGCCGCCCTGAAAGACAATAATAACTAGGACCGTCTTTGTAAGCAGGCCCTGCTACTAGTAGACCACTTCATAGAAGGTTGAAACCAGTCCAAATAGTTGATGAGACTAGACCCATGGTCATGTTGTCAATACCGTACGCACATCTTGGTATGATGAACTTGTTGTACCGTCGGAGATATCGGACTTATGTCCCAACTCACTGGTCCCGAATCCGACTCCCCCGGTTTCGCGGTGTCGTGCGGTACCGAAAGTCCGATACTTCCCGACTGTCACCGTGACACATTTGTTTCCGTGAAACCTGAAGGGAGGTCGGTCTCTTTCGAAGGTAGCCGTTTCGTTGTCTTTTGGTCCACCGGTCTGTTCGGGATGGCGACAGAGTGCGATCCTTTGATACCCGCAACGAATACCAGTCTCCGCACGCAGGAACAGTCGCATTCGCCGGTCGGGCCGCTCGAGATCTCACGATCCACGCGCTATGCAATTCTGGCTGGCGTTTGGTCTGCTACGTTTCTTTCTGTGTGTGTATTTCTTAGCATAAATCCAGATATTTTTGATAAAGCCTCATTTGCCAGTCTCTCAACAGTGAGTTCCGTTCTCTTGGTGTGGGTCACTTTCTAATCGAAACTTTAGACACCCTGGTGGCAACACGTACGCATTGGGACTCTATCACATCCCTAATTCGACCATTTCGGACATAGTGCTTCCTTCTATCTCATCAGAATTCGACAAGGCAAACGAGGCAAGCTGGTTAGGAACAGCGTAAATCTTTATGGAGTTTGCTGTACCCCCAACTGATGTATTGCGATTCCCAGATACCTGCTAGCAGTTTGCACTTTTACTCCACTCTACGGACGCCTGTGCAATGTCCTGGGACGAAGGGGTGCCAATCAAACAGCTGTCGTCGCTGCGGCGTTGGGGACCGTTGCATGTGGATTTTCAAGGAACATGGAAATGCTCATTTTGGCTAGATTCGTACGTTCCCTGTTTTGGAAACTCCAAGTAACGCAAAGATTCACGCTCAGTAGCTTTCTGGAATGGGTGGCGGGGGCATTTTTACAACCTCATCGTGCGTTTTTGGACCTACTTTCACCTTCTGTATGGAGCTAATCTAATCTTGCCGGCCATCATTTAGTATTGTCATCAGTGACATGTACAGCTTGCGTGTCCGTATCCGTTCTCAACTAATACGCCGAGATGATCATTTACATGACACAGTCGAGAGGCTTGGCGCAGGGCTTTTCCGCACTATTTAATGGTGTACGTTTCCCGATCTTCGAGTTTCCCGTCAAGGTATTCAATGCCTGTAGCTTGGTATGGGACTTGGAGGCCCCATTGGCGGTCTTGTGAGCGATTGGTAAGAGCTCTCCCATCATTCAAAAGGGTCAACCTATCCTGCTGCATTAGGTTTGGGTGGCGATGGGCATTCATTATGCAGTTACCCCTTTTTGGGTTGTCACTCATTCTAACTACATATAATCTGCGCTACGTAACCCCAGTAAGCCCGTTTTTCACAAGCTCCAGGGCATCTTGTGATAATTCTGCAGGGAAGGGCCAAGAGCACCAAAGACGTGCTGGCGAGAATAGACTGGGGTGGCAGCTTCACGCTCCTGGTGGCAGTGCGTGGTTTTCCTCTCGCTAAACAAACCTCTTAGATGAACACACTGACGATAGGTGGGAGGTTTCTTGACGTTCCTGAGTATGAAGTACAATGAAAATTGCACGGTAATTTACTCTCGCCTTCTCGATTCAGAAGGTCCTGACACTCCCATAGTGGGATAACCCCTGGGTCATCATTCCGCTCGTTTTGGGCTGCTTCTTTTTCGTTGCATTTGTACTGGTGGAGCTGCTGGTTGCCCCAGAACCCGTGCTTGCACCGTTGTTATTGAAGCAGCGCGTACCTGTTTTGGTAGGGGCGAGCAACTTTCTCACCGCGTTGTGCAACCTTTCAGTATTGTATTTCTACCCCATGTGGTTCCAAACCGTTGCGTTAACGAGTGCAGCCATAGCAGGTGAGAGGCCCTTGTTGTGACGTGTGTCCCAAAATATGACGGTGATAGGCCTTCACTTGCTCCCCAATACTACTGCCTTGTCTATCGGGTCATTGTTCGCTGGGTGAGTCATTGACGCCTTGTTCGGTGCAGAGAGGTGTTGACCGTTCATAGTTGGATGATGCATCGCACGGGAAAGTATAGAATGATCAATGTCGTTTTCGGCTTCTTTCCATTCATCGGAATCGTATTGATCGCTCTCATACACGAAAGCTCGGGTCCATTTCAAACATGGCTCAGCATTGTAATATCTTTTCTCTTTTTGCTCGTGGCGGATCAAGTTGACAACGTAATAATAGATCCCGTTGGGCTTTGGAAACGCTGTGGTGATACAAACGGTGCTGAGTATGTGCGGTTTTCAACAAGGAACATCAACGTTTGATCGTTTTTCATTGCTATTGCCAGTTGCACTGCTAGCGCATTTGCCCGGTGCGTGATGGGAGGAATGTGCATGATCGCATCGAATTTACGGTGATACACAGAGGGCTCGATAGCTGTTGGCACGGGATTCGGACAAGTTTTCCGTGGCCTCGGTAATTCAAAGGCGCAACCCGGGCTGTGAACAACCTCTGACCGGTCTGTGTGTACAGGACAAGTATGCGGTGTCGCAGTCTCGTCCGCCCTGTTCCAATCCAAACTCGATTCGGAATTGCGCGCACGTATCCACACCCCCGACGCAGACAAGGTAGGTGGTCGCATGTGCGCCTAGTACCACCTGGGAATGGCCCAATGACACGCCACGCAATCGCCGCAGATAATCAGCCGTATTCGTCATTCGACGACGCTCGTCGCCCAACTTCCGCCCGATCTGCAGCGCGCTGCGAGGGACTCGTACGCCATCTCTATCCGGGCGGTGTTTTTCCTCGCCGCGTGTTCGACGCTCCTGGCATACGTCGTTCGACTCCCGGTTCGTCCATCCGTGCCGTTCCGTGCTTTGAGGGACTGTGCTGATGATATGGTCGACGGCCGCGTTTGGTCAGATCCCCGATAAGAAGCTAGAACAGAGGGAAAATGCAACGGTGGACGAAGAAGCGTCTCAGGTGGAAGCACAGACGACACGATCTGCGGGCGCACTTTGTTCAGACGACGATGACACACCAGAGCAAGGAAGACGAGAGGAAGATGGGTCGGTGGTGGATCCACCCGGACGGCGTCAAAGGCGACCGTCGGGCTAGACAATGGATCCAGATTTGGAGTACGGACACGGGACTAGAAGGGAAGACCGAGTGGACTGAAACGGTTTTTCTTCGTGGTCAAGGATCTCTTTCCACGACTTTTCTCGTCGCTCTCGCTCTTCTTTTTTTCGGACGTTGCTAGCTACACTGCTCATCGCTTTCACAAGTGTCTGTTGCGTCTCATGATAGCTGGGGCACTCCCCGTGCCTGGTCACGACGCACGAACGCGAGCGAGCTTCGCAGCAGGTGAGGAAGCACCGCGCCCCACGGCCAAGGAATGAAAGATAGAAACGACACCGACCGGAGCGCCCAGCCGGATAATACGAACAAGCGTCCCCACGCGCCGCCGACATGAAACTCTACCCCCCCTCATCCCCGCAGGCGGAGCGGGGGAGTGGTCTTGAAATGAAAACCTTCTCCCAGGAACCCGTTCGGCGTGACACTTTCTTGGTTTGTTGTCCTCGTCGAGTTGCCGGTGTCCACACATGTGACCGTGTCTGCCCGATCCCTCCTCTTCTCTGCTCTGATAATAGAACGCGCGTTCGAGGCACGTTTCAGCGTGGATGGACGTTACATATCCATGAAACGCGCGCACGTTATCTCTTCGAACGTGCCTGAACGAGGGCACGCACTGGCAGCCGCACGATACCGAACTTGGACGCGATTCTCTCTAGCCGATCAGTGCCTGAGTGTTCGTCACGATGGGTATATACGTATGGGTGTACAGATGCGTGGGGGTGAGGAATCAAGAAGCGGGGGAAATAGTGACATACAAAAGAACAGGGAAACGAACGAACGAACGAGGACGAAGAAACAAAACAAAACAAAAAAAACTGACCAATGACCAACGACAAGAGCGTAGAACGAAAAACGAAAAACGAAAAGGGGCCAAAATCTTTTAGGCGCGAGTCCTACGTCGCCTTCTTCCTCTGCGCGTTCCGCCGTTCGCCTTCGACACAGACGAACGTGACGAGGACGTCCCCGGTGATGGTGAGCCCGTGCGGCGTGATGTGGATCAGCCCCGGATTCGATCGCGTCGAAGGTAGATAGGTCGCGGCTGGCGCTTGTTTGCTATCGTTGCTAGCCATCTATGCAGCACGAAAGAGCGTGGACGTATGTGTATGTGACATCGTCCATCGGTAAACGATGACGGGTGCGACGCATCAAGAGAGCGCGTCAGAAGAAGGGGAGCGGGAGCGTAAAGCGAGATCCGCACGTACCAGCGACGAGTCATTTTCGAAAGACCACTTGTAAGATTGTCCGTTGAGCGCCGTAAACGTTCGCGATCTTGTTTTCATGTTGTGATCGAAGCGAACACAAAAGAGCAACCGTCGAATCGCAAGAACCAACGAAGAAGGGGGTGGTCAAAACCGAGATCTTCGTCACGGGCATGGGCGGCCTTGTTCGAGGCCGCCAAAGGAGAGACGGCGCACAGGGAGAGGCAAAAAGAAACCACTCACGAACTAAAGAACGTGCTCCGGAAGACGGAGAGTTCGTGGCCGTAGACGACGACCATCCCAGGACGCCCCGAGTGCCATACCACGCGGCCGACCTCGGCTTCGCTCAATCCGTCCGCACTCACCCATTTGACCGTTGTTGTCGTCGGGCTGAGAAAACCGGGTGTATCGATCCGATAGAGGACGCGGCCTTCTGGAGAGACGAGGACGGTGTTGAACGGACTGTCCTGCGCCAACGAAAAGTTCATTTCGAGTCCCGGACACGTTGAAGGAAAAAACAAGGGTAGACAGCCAAGGGCGCACGCGGGCGGGGGTGGGGTGGGGGCGTTGCGACGGCGCGATTAAAAGAGTTGCGCGGGCGGGTCCAGTCACTCGGACGGCTGGGAGATTGAGCCGAGAGAAGTCCCGGAATCTGCCACGCCCAGCCGTTCCTCGAGCGCAGCTCGCTGTTTTGGCGACCACCATTGAGTTTCTTGACCTGCGGACGTCGGCTTTTGGTGCGATGGCGCTGAAACGAGTAGTCTCGACGAACCCGACGTGGGTACAAACAGCCTCGAGGGCATCCAACCGAGGCAGTGTGTCCTCCACGTTCTGATTGGCTCCGCACTCCCGGGCGCAGACACTGCCCTAACTAATATTGTCGTCACCTCAAGCCAGTACGTACAACAAAACGGACGATCCTGAACAACCCCCACGGTGTTCAGCACAAACGATGTCTGACACGACGCACGTCAGTACTGAGCAAGGCACCCGCACGATAGATCACCGACGACTGGCTACGCTTTTCGCGGCATGTCTGGGATTGGCGGTGTCTGTCGCATTGACTTCCCGACTGCATCATGATGCACCCGGTGAAGCGGAATGCCTGCGACGCGAAACGCGTGCGCGGGTAGAGAACGATCTGCCCTGTTTGGGTGGTAAGCGCCTGGCAGTCGTCAAATGGGTTGGGCAGTGATTGTGTGTGCGAGGGGGTGGTCGACGGGGGTCAGATGGAGGAGAGAGCCGCCTGCAGCTGGGGGTATGGGTACGACATACGGCAGTGGCTACAAGTCTCGGGGATTGTCTGTCGGACATGTTCATTACGAAGCCAGCGTAGTACGCCGGTCTATTGAAGTAGTAATGGCAGCCTGAATCTGGTAGCATGGAATATGAGAAACCTATTCGACATATGGATGTTAGTGTTCCCTGTCTCGACGCTTCCGTCAAAGTCGGTTTTGATGGCACGACGTAACGAGCGTAAGTTCTAAAGTTGTTTTGCTCTTTTGTCCGGTCCTCTGAACAACGCCGCGTCCATCAGTGAACAAAATCACCTTTGGAGTTCAGCGTCACGGTCCTTGGAACAGGACCCGAGCTGAAAGTGCGACAGGGTGTTGATGACAATGTCACCGGTGAGATTTCGAGAGACGTGTCGCCGTCGTCGAACCCCGCCGCGATGTTGGCGAAGCGACTTAGGAAACCAATCTTATAGGTTTGCCTCTCTCAGTGCCTCGGGAGAAACGGTTCCGCTGGATGCGTTTCCAAAGTTGGGTTGTTCATAGCCTCGCTTTCCCAGCGGGGCGTTAATCCACGGCAGACTTGGATCTATCGCCGAGCGGCTAAATGACGCGTTGCGGGACTCATCTGGTGAAATTTACCCTACCCTACCTTGCGCTGGTTCCACACTCACAGTTCTCAAGCTTTGTCGTCCGTATGGACGTCCGTGGACAACTGACTGTCCGAGGACATCCCTGGGACTTGACCCTGCTGAAATGATGTGTTTGGGCGTGACCAGTCTGGAGCTCATTCCGTGATCAGTGTGCATGTGCTACGACGCCGCATGGTCGGCCATGAGGCAGCGCTCATTGAATGGTTCCGAAGTACCTCGACCACCCTCCTGCTCCCACCCTCCATCATCCAACTCTCCAGAAGCCGAGGTTGTCTCCCTCTTTGTTTCGACAACGGCTTGGGGTTCATCGAGGACCTATTCTTCGGAACGGTATGGCTCTGATTCGCAATCGCTGATTTTCGCCACCTATGCGTCTTACACTCTAGATGATAAGTAATAATGAGCTGCGGAATCGCTCGTCTCTGCGTAACTGGGGGTCTCCCCAGCGGGACCCGTTAAGAAGCAATTCTCGTTCCAACGCAGTTACTCTTAGTACCGAAAAGAAAATATGCGACGATTGGGCTGGTAATATCCGGACGAACGATCATTACCGAGCAGATCTAACGAGTGCTCCACAGAAATAACGACGTCTTCCGGGCATCCGTCTCTCCTAAAACGGACTCCCACTGTCAACGTCGTACTTTTCGGCGTAACTGGTGTCGGGAAAAGCTCCGTAATCAACCTTATCGCGCAACAAGACGTCGCAAGAACTTCATCTGGCGCTAATGGTTGCACGATGGAATCCACTCGCTATGATATATCCTTCGACAACATGGATTTCGCCGTATTTGATACCATCGGTCTCGAGGAACCCGAAATGGGAGTTAACGGCTACTGGAAGGCCGTCGAAAAGGCGTACGAGCTGATCGTCGATCTGGGTGCCGGCGGCGGCATCCACCTTTTGCTATTCTGCATGCGTGGGGCCAGAATAACGGCGACTACGCAGAGCAACTATCGTTTGTTCTGTGAATGCCTCTGTAGGAAAAAAGTTCCCATTGCGCTCGTTTTTACCTGCTTGGAGCGGGAAGTGGAAATGGAGAACTGGTGGAAGAGGAACGAAGCTTGTGTAACACACTATGGCATCAAGAGCGACGGTCATGCTGTATTACAGCAATCCGGGGTGACACTCCCGGAGAAGACTTCAAGTATAAGGAATCACAAAGGAAGATCCGCGAACTGTTGAAAACCTGTGCCCTCAAAAACGAGGCGTTCTCACCGGAAACACTCACTTGGTTCGCGGGGGTTGGAAACTCGATGCGGAGCCTCATCAAAAGGCAGGGGGTCCCAAGACGGAAGGATATCATGCGCAACGATGTAAACTGGACCCAGACACAGCGAGGAGGATCATGGAAATGATGGAGAACAACGGCGTGAAGACCGAAGATAGGAACATGGATGACAATCCTAGAGATGGGCCGGACGAGAGGGGTAAGAATGAGGTTGCGAAGGAAGACCTGCTAGGACTGGGTGTCCGAGCTCCGGCAGACCGGCAGGACAAAGCCAGGGGTGGTTATCGTAACGGTCGTCCGGAGGAGTGGGGGGATAGCGAGCATCCAGCACCTGAAGACGTTCACGGTACCGATGATTATTTATCCGGATTCCAAACAGCGATTCAGCAGGATAATGGCGAGGATGAGCTACTGACTGGCGGTTGGGGAGATTTCCAGCGACTAAAGGGGGACAAGGATCGCGGAGACGAGTCCTTTTGTCGAGACACGCCAGCGCCCGAGGACGTTCACTGTGCCGATGATTATTTATCCGGATACCAACCAGCGGTTCAGCAGGATGATAGCAAGGATGAGCTACCGACTAGCGGTTGGGGAGATTTCCAGCGACTGAAGGGGAACAAGGATCGCGGAGACGAATCCTTTGGTCGAGACACCCCAGCGCCCGGAGACGTTCACTGTGCCGATGATTATTTAGCTGGATACCATACAGCGATTCAGCAGGACGATAGCGAGGATGAGCTACCGACTGGCAGGTGTGGAGGTTTCTGGCGACTAAAGGATCGCGGAGACGAGTCCTTTTGTCGAGGCACCCCAGCGCCCGAAGACGTTCACTGTGCCGATGATTATTTATCCGAATACCAAATAGTGGTTCAGCAGGATGATATACCGACTGGCGGTTGGGGAGATTTCCAGCGACTGAAGGGGAACAAGGATCGCGGAGACGAGTCCTTTGGTCGAGACACCCCAGCACCCGGAGACGTTCACTGTGCCGATGATTATTTAGCTGGATACCAAACAGCGATTCAGCAGGACGATAGCGAGGATGAGCTACCGACTGGCAGGTGTGGAGATTTCTGGCGACCAAAGGATCGCAGAGACGAGTCCTTTTATCGAGGTACCCCAGCGCCCGAAGACGTTCACTGTGCCGATGATTATTTATCTGGATACCAAACGGCAACGCAGCAGGACGATAGCCTGGATGAGCTACCGACTAGCGGTTGGGGAGATTTCCAGCGACTGAAGGGGAACAAAGGTTGCGAAGATCAGTCTTTTGGTCGAGGCACCCCAGCGCCCGGAGACGTTCACTGTGCTGGATTATTTATTTGGATATCAAACAGCGTTTCAGCAGGACGATGGCGATGATGGGCTACCGACTGGCAGCTGGCCGGACTTCCGGCGGCTTAAGGGGAACAAGGGTCGCGGAGATTGGTCTCTTGGTCCAGACATGACAGAGCATCAGGCCGAGTCAGGGAAAAGGAGCGCAAAGCAGAGGTATGGAGTCCCTTGAAACTTCTTTGGATCGAGGCGGGTATCGGTCAGAGTTTCCAGACTTGATTGCATTCTTGCAAACGATGTGCACTATGCGAAACCAGTGAAAAACCTTCTATGTGATCTATAGAACTTTTGTAACCTCGTGAGCTTTTCCTTAAAATTTTCCAGCACTCCTCCTCAACGGGCGCTGCCAAGACTTCGTCCGCCTATTCTGCCGTCTCCTCTGAGTTATCAGGACCGGAATAGTAGATCGGACCGGCAATTACTTGCCCATCGTGCGAGGACGACAGCTATTTCTACATCTTGGCTGCAGCCTCGTGGTTATCGAGTCCTGCAAAAACGACGATGATTGGACTTTTCCCCACTGAACATGCGAAACCGTTCAAGAGCGGTCCACGTCTGATCCAGCTCAAAGTCTGCGTCAGCGTAAAATATCAGCGTATCCGGTCGCTGCATCGCCCCAGCGCAAAGTTTTGAATCACCAAAAAAGACGTCACGGATGTCGACATAGGGGCACTTATATTCTCTGTCCCTGACGTAGGTTGCCCGAGGTCCAGCTCCGGATGGGAGATGGATCCGATTCGCTTCCCCTGTGGTATCACAGATCTTCACTAGTGGGTTCCAGTCTTTTCTCCGCCGCCCGGAGTTAAACTCGGGCGTCAGGCAACGAAGCAGACGTCAACGAGTCTTCGTCTGCTTTCCAGGTCATGGAGCTCCCACGAGATCACGAAGAGCACCTCGAGACTGCTTCAGTCGGTCTTGGATGGCGGGGTTATCGTTATGGATCGCCGTGACGCATGCATGGGCATCAAACCGCATGCCATGCTCGATCGAGTCTTTTTTTTTCATGTTCGGTCTACCACGACTCCATCTCTCCTTCGCAGTTCTATAGTCCAGTGACGACCAAAGCAACCGGTGCTTTCTTGCGACACATCGTGGCGTAGAAGATATTGTGATTCCGGAGCTGCGCCTACCTGACCCTGGTAACGCGTCCGCGGTACAGTGTACAGAAGCAGGTTGATACCGTTCCATTGGCTTATTTGGTGGCACTGTCGCTGCCGTGCCTTCGTTCAGCCCCATGGTGTCCCGGATTCACGCTGAGACCGTCAAGGAGGACCTCGTAACACTGACACCGAAATGTGCATCCGACGACGTCATTTGAAGTCTGGGTAATATGTTGTCCTGCCAGAGTAGATATCGCGGAGATGGCTGACTCCCGGAGACTCGGTGCACAACAATTCTGTGATGCAGACGAAAGTTTCCGAAACAGTTTCGAGGCTGGGTCTGTTATAGAACTATCGATCTGTAGAACAGGTCCGTTAGGACTCCAGTCGACGATGTACGAGACTGGAGAAAGCGTGACGGACGGGCGCGTGTGTTAGTGGATGCTGCTATCCAAATATGGTAACCTAGGCTAAGTACAGAAGATATCCAAGTGTTCGCTAGCTATTGGGATGATCTCCAACAGGGTCGACTGTCCTGAAAAACGTCAACAACTGGGAAGGTTAGCGCGTTTTAATTCCTTACAGTCTGTGGTTCTTGTAGCTCTGGATCAGGTTGATCATCCATTCGAATAACAACCCCTTTGGATGCTGGTAAGTGGCCGTCCAGACTACTGCTGAAAATAAAAACTCGCTGGCAAGAATAGCCCATGACTCGGAGCGGGAAGACTTTGTTCGTCAATCCGGTTCATCATGACGTTTGCGGTCGTCTGGCGGCAACAAAGTTGTTATCTGCTGCAGGCCCGTCTGGCGCGAGTCCTTTCCGGGCCAGACTCCCAGTACAGTCCAGCAGGCCTCTGAATGGACGAATCAGCTCTGATATATGCACTGAGTGGATCGCGATAGTTTTTGTTGAACTTCTCTGCGTAGTCGGCACCTTCATAACCATCGCGCCATCAGCACCCGGATCGCGTCTAAAGATAGAGCTAAAACAACTTTTTAGCAGTGCAGGATACTCACAAGGGACCATTTCTCAGGAGGTTCTCTGTGAAAAGATGCTGGCGGAACACAGCTTGTCGGGAATTGTCATCTGGGTATCCTTCCTCGATAGATGGTCCTGTTGCAGGGCGATTACATGGGTCGGCAGCAATTTGTGCAGCTAACCTCTGCAGCGTCACTTGTTTCCTCTTCGGTACCATTGATCGATGGCAGCTGCAAAGGTGAGATGGGAGAATCTAGCGAAATTCCGGCGTAGAATCGACGTCCACCTTGGAGAGGAAGACCATTACACTCTTATGTCCAATTCTGCGGTGTCTCGTCGGCACAGGAAACTGTGGCAAGCGAAGTCCGAACAAAGTTTTACCCACTGACTCCCGACTTGCTGGAGAAAGCGGTGCATGCGTCACCATCTCACGTTTTCTGGTTTGCTGACGCCATCGTTCGAATGCATACCAATTTGCCGTCCGGTACGACTTTGATCCTCGAGGTTTCTGTGGGGTTGTACTGGCATGGCCGGAGACAAGGACAGGGAGATTGAGCCGGGAGAAGTCCCGGACTCTGCCACTCACTGGCCGTTCCATGAGCGCAGCTCACTGTTTTGGTGACCACCATCGAGTTTCCTGACCTGCGAACGTCGGCATTCGGCGCGATAGAGCCGAAACGAGTATCTCGATAAACCCGACGTGAGTACAACAGACGACACCCAATCGAGGCAGTGTGTCCTCCATGTTCTGATCGGCTCCGCCGGGCGTAGACACCGCCTCAACTCGATTACTATTCTCAGGTCGAGCCAATACAACAAAACGAACGATCCAGTAATCCCAAAACAACCTCATGACGTTCAGCCCAAACGACGTCTAACACGACGCACGTCAGTACCGAGTACAGGCACCAAGCAAGCACCCACACCTACATCACGATAGATCGTCGATCGTCAGCATCGTCGACAGCCGGCTACGCTTGTACGTCCGCGGTATGTCAGATGGGTTGGGTGGTGCCCGCCGCATCGGTTTCCCAACTGCGTGCACCCGATGCAGCAGAATGCCTGCGACGGCTTTGCATCGCGCCTCGCGATCCTGCGCGAGCCTCTGCGCGGTCCTCTGGCGCACCAACGCTTCTAGACGCGGCGACCGCGGTAGTTTGACGGTGAATGACTGCGAGGCGAGACGGGTGCGCGGGTAGGGTACGATCTGCCCCGTTTGTGCGGTGGACGAGGGGAGCGCTTGGCGGTCGTCAAAGGGGTCCTCTTGGGGAAATTGGATGGGCTGGGCAGCGTTTGTGCGTGCGGAGGGTGGTCGACGGGCGTCGGGGAGGGGAGGGAGCCGCCTGCAGCTGGGGGGTATGGGTACAACACGGCATGCGGCGGTGGCTAGTCCTGGGGATTGTCTGTCGGACATGTTCATTACGACGCCAGCGTACGGTTTATTAGAGTAAGTGGATATGCCAGTGAATGTGCCGTGGATTGTGTGGACGGCGTGAATGGGAACGGACATGGCGACAGAGATCAGGAGGACACTCAGGTCCCGCTTATAAATAATCGACACCGCAACCACCTTCTTTGGCCACAACGGAGTTATTGTACTAGAACACAATAACACCATCCACGTCACGACCAGTCGAGCCAGCCCCGCTCGACGCTCTAGAAACCATCTGGAGCCTACAAAATTTACATACCGCAGCGCAACCCATCCGCCCATCCGTGGTCACACCTTGATAACTTCCCTTCTCACGCGTCCCTTAATGGCGTCGAATTCGAACCTAGCGAGATCCCAGGCAGCATGCCACTGCGTTGCAATTACGGTCTTCTCACCCTGCCACTTGTTCCTCTTCAGGATTTCGCTCGCCTCCTTGACCTTGGAATTCACCGCGTGGCTGAGCGGTACGTCTTGCCAGTATCCGCTGTAGACGTCGATCTCGATGGTCTCGAGGAGGGAAAACTCTGGTAACTCTGTCATGCTTCCCTACAAAGGCTGTCAGCACGCAGGAAACCGAAAGAAAAGGACTCACCGTCACACCGACGTGCTTCAAGTTAGGAAGCAGCTTGACCAATCCTATCAGCGAACCCGTCAACAAAAGTCGTGCGCTGATAACGGTGGAGCGTACGCGTCAAAGGAGCGGAAATCCCTTTTAGAACGCACACACGTCGACAGTCACCCTTGACGAGGGACCCGATGATCGTTCTTCCGTCTCCGTTCGTGCACGTCACTTGTTCGACGTTCGGACAGCTTATGGCGATTGCATGTGCGGAACTGGGAAGAGAGATCCTCCGCACAGAAGGAAATCGTACACCATCAAACCCGTTCCTGACAGCAGTCATCATTTGGGAATGCGCGTGTATGACTGCCCACGTAAATGCTGTTGAGGCAATGCGTCGCGGAAGGAGGACGGCCGTACCTTGAATGGTGGCGAGGTTGGGTAGCGTGGCGAGACAAACAGCGAATGCCGGGATGATCTCTGCAGAGCGGTAGCGCGTCATGATGACGGACACGGTCCTAAATGAGAGTCAGACGTCGAGAACTGCTCGTGTCTGTCAAGCACAAACTGAATCAAAGACAACAGATGCGGGGATTCTTTCAAGACGCCTATGCCAGTCATGGTTGCTTCGCCGATTGTTCTATAGGACATAACTTCGCCCTTCGGAATGCTGGCTCCACAGAACT
The DNA here is from genome assembly GCA_038089055.1 of Tylopilus aff. balloui. Lineage (NCBI taxonomy): Eukaryota > Fungi > Basidiomycota > Agaricomycetes > Boletales > Boletaceae > Tylopilus > Tylopilus aff. balloui. The sequence continues at coordinate 3,316 of JBBPKC010000008.1, read as the reverse complement.
CGACGTTCCGCCATGCTATTGCAAGGCAGCGTGACCGCAAAACTCGGGATGTCCGCGAGAGTGCTCGGAGAGTGGGTGAGCGAACGAACGCAAATTCTACATCACGATCGTCGAGGGTAGGTAAATGAGACAGGATTTCGTGCAGGACGTCGTCTGGGATGCGCTCGAGGGTTGACCCTGTCTGGAAGGGAATGAAAGGCAAAGGTTGGGCCGACGCGCTGCCTGAATCGACGTCGCCTGAGACCACCGACGTCGACTGGCGCGTGCTCATTTTCGCGCGTTTGGATTGACGCGCCATTCTTGGTCACTTGAACGTAGACTCGAGGAGTAGGCGCTGTGCGCGGTAAACGCGTTCCGCGTCGCTGTTGTTCGGGAACGTAAGCTTTTTGCCGGTGGAGTACTCGTCGCCAGCAGGCGTTCTCCGAGTCAGTAGTGACACCAAATCGTGGCTCGGACGTTGATCACAGCGTACATAGCAAGACTGAATCCGTTCTCCCTTTTTCATAAGACCCCACTGCAACCGTCGTCGTTCTCTCGTCACCCACGCTCTCTACGCGCCGCGAGTCTCGCACTCCTCGCCGACAACGGGACGTGGAATGCAGATGGGGTGAAGACGTCGCCATGCCATTGGACGAGCAGTGAAAGTAATTTGGACAACGGTCGTCGTCGTTTTCTCCCTTGCTTGGCCTGGGATCAGGCCGACCACGATTTTGCAGTCACATCTCGGGCTTGGGCCATGCCGGGGCTCTGACTTGTAGCACCGCAAGACAACTAGAACATGGAACACCGCGTTGCACATCCGTCACTGGCACGGGATCAACACAGGGCGCATGCCCAGGACGCGACGTTGGCTGGAGTACTAGAATCCGATGCCTACCTGACATTCCTGGGGATGACCCCGTGTGAGCAGTCATGTCAAAGTGTTGTGCAATCCTAGCCTATCTTTAGGGTGTCGCCCTGTCGCCCTTCTCGGCTCAGCTCCGTCTCGCGACCCCTTGCTTAGACGATGAATCTGTTGCTTATAGGCTTGGGCGGTGGAGCCTGAGCCCCTGGAAGCTCGGCTCGATCGGGGGCAAGTTTGAACCTGACCCTGGCCCTGCCCATTGCTATTCCCCTTGCAAGACGAATCTGCCATGACCTGAACACGTCTTCGGCGCCAACGAACGAAAACCGAGTATTTAAGCGAACACAAGCCAGTGCTCCTCTCGCTTCCTTTTTCTTTTCACCGCCATAATTTGTGAGTATGGCCGAAGACTCCTGGACGGACAACATTTCGCTCAAGGTTCGTCTCATTACCCCTCTCTTCAGAATTCCAAGTATCTTGTCTAGGTACTCAACATCGTGGTGTGCTTCGCCTTCCTCGGCTCCAATATCTACACCCTCGCAGCTCAGTTTGACATCCACTACACTGGCAAACAAACATATTTTGCACCTGCTCCTTGGACTTTCTTGATCTGGTGTGTTTGTTCAAATCAATCATCAATTGTTGCTAGCTTTTCATGCGTCAGACAGGGCCCTCATTGATCTGCTCCTGTTTGGAACAATCGTCTACCAGTTCACCCCGGCTGGGAAGAAGGTCATCATCGATGGCATTTCATGGAGGTTCGTTGTGCTCTGTGCCTTCAACACAGTTTACGTCCACCTGCGGGCGACGCACCACTACACCGCAGCCTTTGTGTTCGCACTCTCTGTTAGCATTGCTGTTACAGTGAGTTTCCTGCCTGCTCGCGTACTCTATCCTTCTATTCTTCGCCCGGGAAGAGTCGCTGGTGTTTCTGATGATCTGTATTCTTCCGTTATTTACTTTACGGACAAGTGGCTAACCCATCTGTGACCGTGGCCAGTATATATACTACGTTATCGAGGTGCAGCATGTGGCGTCGAACACAGGCGATGCAATATTTGTCCACCTTCCTTTCTCGCTCTGGCATGGGTGGACCAGCGTTTTATTATTTCTCGCTGCCTTCGAGGCATTTGGCGTCAATACGCTCACGCATCCTGCTGGTGTCTGGACCAAACTTTTTGTGTTTCTTTCCCTGTGAGCCCCTCGCTATCTGCAGATGCTCGAGTGCAGCTCATCCCTGTGCACGCCTTGTCGTACAGTGCGTCTCTTCAGGCGATCGCCCTAGCTTATGCACTCATTTTCCACGACCGTGACTTGCCTGCGGCCATCGCCATCACATGGTCCCTCTTCGGCATCTTCGCACACCAGACAGACCCCTTCGTGCGTTGGGCTTCGCTCGCCTTCGCCATACTATGCACGATTTGGGAGCTCGCTGGCATTTTTTCTAGGGGCTTACGTGCAGCATAGCGCTTCTTGATGAAGAAAGCTGGCTCATCCGTCGATCGACGGCGATGAGCCCGGTGTGGTTTCAACCTAGGATTCAAACTACTTTTTACTTTTTATTTTTTTCTCTCTCTGTTTCCTTGCGTCATTCACGCTCGATTGTCAGTTTGCTTAAACAGTGGGATCTGATGTCGTTTGCATGTATGGTTTATTCTCTCCTCTCTTTTGTTGTACAATGATTTACGAATGAATGTCGACCGACTGCCTTTAGACTGGTTTGGCCGTACTGTCTAAAGAGGCAAGCCAAGCCATCGATAGACCGACTAGTGAGACTCGTTCGGGTGGAATGGGAGCCACCGGGCCACCTACATACCGCATGACGCACTCAGATACTTACTCCCAAACTTTGTACATATTCCATCAACTACTCCCGTTTCGTCGTGACGTGCTTGTCTTCAAACGTCGAACAGAATCCGCTCAAATCATACCTTGTTGCTTAGTATTGCCCCACGTCGCGGTGCACACATTCGCACAGATCGGCTTTACAAACGCCAAAGGGAATAAGCATCGTTTCTGCTGGCTCTGGGCAACACCTCCCAAGCGAAGGGTTTCTCAAAAAGGACTTTTCAACCTTCGTCATAGCACAACCACGCCGTCGGGACGCGACATCGAACTGACTCCATCCAAAGCCATGACCCTCGACCCAGTCACGTATGCCGCCGTCTCGACTCAGATCCGGACGCGCATGCATGGACGTCCGTGGTCACACGTAAATGACCTCTCTCGTCGCGTATGTTTCGTCCGCATCGAAATCGAACGGACGACAGTCCCAGACGTTGTTCCACTTCGTCAAGACCACCGTCTTGTCCGCCTGCGAGGCGTTGCATTTGAGGATCTCGCTCGCTGCCTCCACGTCGGGGGCTGCGGCCTGACGGAGTGGTTGGCCGTCCGTGACGGAGTAGGGGACGACGATCTCGATGGTGTCGAGGAGAGGAAAGCTGGCCAACGATGTCAGACCTCCCTATGCGA
>JBBPKC010000007.1:174116-184605 GCA_038089055.1 Tylopilus aff. balloui | reverse complement strand
GCAAGTCAATGATGCTCCAACGTTTCCCAAGGTCCTCAAGATGTTCGCGGGATTTCTAGCCCAACATGGGCTGATAGATTCCAAAAATGACAAGCCCTTGCAACGGTTCTGCTGGTGCAGTGACGGGCCATTCGATGTAAGGGATTTCGTGGTAAAGCAGTGCTTTATATCCAATGTCGGTAATCCGAGACAACTGCTGAATTATACCTGATTTCGCCTGTGACAATGCCATGCACCGTTTGACAGGTACCGATGCCGTCCTGGCTGAGAGGAGACATCCTCGACGTGCGAAGAGTCGTCTCTGTTTGGGCGGCCATGGATAGAGCATCTGATACCCCGCAAAGCAGCACAAAGGTATGTTGCGTATCTGCTTCTCGCTCAAAGGCTCTTTCGTTAGCTCCCTGCAGCTTCCGCTTAGTTACCACTTTCGGTCATTGAACATCACACAGCAGCTGCGTGCGCTCAGACTGGGCCCGTTTCAAGGGAGAATACACTGTGGGATCGATGTCAGTAAAAGCCATGTTTTGTCCCACCACCGTGTTTACTCTCGCACGTAAACTAGGACACACGAAATATCGCACGTATTGTCATCGACCTCGCCAGGCGTGGAATTCGTTTGAAGCCCAATACTCCGATAAATCCCAACAGACGATGGCAATGGATGGGAAGGCCCGGAGAAGTTTTAGAATACTGTCTTTGAACCACCAGTAGTGCACAAGATGATTGCCGCAAATACATATGCATTTTCGACGATTCATTTCTAACGCTCGCGTATTCGTTGAAATCCATCCATTTTCTCACCGAAGTAATGTGTCCTTGATCTAAATAGTATCTAGCTGATACAGTAGTGATGAACGAGGTAAGGCGAAGAAACGCGACTCGATGTTTATAAGTGCCCATTACGCATAAATAAATAATACACGAGAATGCTGGTCGACGAACTCAGCTCGCGCTGCATCCCAACGTGGAATATACTGTTATGTGGCCCTGGGAGCTTCCCGACATAAATGATAGCCAGCGCAACAAAATCCACGGCAGAGGGCTAACATGCACAACGTAAAATATGGGGTTTAGCACCATCCCGAAGAAATCACTGAAAAGGTGTAAATTAGTCACGGACAAGTTGAATAGTCGAAAAGACTCACGAAGTCCCACAAAGTACCGAAAGCAGGAATTCCGAGAGCCTTGCATCCGTGCTGAATCTCGAAGTTTCCGATGTAGTTGGAAGTGATGAACACAACTGGAAATAATGACAGTCAACATTTCGTCACGGAAGGCTGACGATGACGCGTACCTTCTGCATTCCAGTAGTCATAAGCTTCCTTCAGAATCTTCATCGTATCTGGACGGCCGCCGCGTACTTTACTGTCCCACAAGAGAAGGCGCTCAGGTTCGATATGACGATGAATGAGACCACTGATGGTAGGTCCGAACGTCTTCTCTTGGTCAGACCCTGATGAACAACGTGAGTCTCATATAACGTCACATCGCGGAGTAACGTACCAATCCAGATCAGGTACCTGAGGAGGAATTAGCCGCTGCAATTCATCGGAACAAATAATCTCTCACCAGTGAGGTGATTGAATGCACGTTGAAAGGGCAGCACCAAGACCCGTTCCCGTACAGATACGGATGCCTCGCTTGTACAATGCAGAAGTATTGGAAACACCGGCAACCTGGTCCGAACGTGAGAAAACTGAACAGTATATGGTCAATGTTGAACTCACCTTGAGCTCACGCGTCCATATCTTTCTCGGGGGATCATTGACAAGACTTTTAGTGAAGTCACCTGAGAAAACAATAAGCAATAGGTTCGCAGGCTGCATGAGCATGAGCGTCTTTACCTTGCACACCACATATCAAATAATGATATTTGGCATGGGTTCCCTCGCTGTGGGACGCTCAGAAGGAAGAACGGCTACTCCAAGGTTAATACACGTACGAGACGATTCCGAAAGCATGATACTCCAACAGGAAAGTCCGACTAATGCGGGCGAGCAAACCTTGCTGCATGCCACGCTCGAAGCGAAGGATGGCGACTTTCGGAGAGGGCTGGAAAAAAACGGTCAGCTGGAGGACGTACTTTCGATCTTATTTACTCACAAGTTCGATGTCAACCAGAACCCTTCGGGTACAAATCCAAGGAAGGACAATACTATAGGAGCCATGGTCAGAGGTGCCAAACACATCGATGATGAAACCCACAATATGGACATGCCCACTGCATACCAGAACGTCTGCTGCCTGACAACGTGAGCGCTTGAGTAATCCCAACGTTGGTCCTCGAAGTCGTATGTATCGTCGAGGATTGTGTACACCCAAGTCATAACGAGTGCGGTCCAACCGAAAAACCGGTGGTTCCTCTCGAAGACGCTAGATGATCAACTGTCAGCCATCGTCAAGAATTATCTGCAATGGTATTTACTTATGATGAGTATTTCGGACCCAAGGGAAACCGGCAATCAATGTGATGAACAAAAAGATGAGGGTAATGACACCGAAGGACAGGAGTGGGTCATAGTTTCGATCCTTGAGCTTGAACAGGTTGACGAGCATCAATATGAACCAAGCAATACCGGAGATCGCACAGGAGCTATGTATACCGCCGAGATGCTGAAAACGCGATATGAATTGTTATGCCTAACCCTGCAATACATCACATACCTGAAGCGTAGAGGTGCAACCGAGACGGAACCATAGAGGGGTCCACTTCGCAAAGAAAGTATTGACAAGTAGGTACAAAATACGCCCGAAAACTTCGTTGCGCATAAGCACGGCAAAGGACAAGTTGCCGACGACCAGAGCACCCGGATACTCGAGGGCATACGGCCAGAGGCCAGCCGCAGCGAAACCCAAACCAATGAAGTTGAGGACGAAAACTACAGTGAAAAACCGCCTTGATAACAGCGTGAGCGAGACGCTAGAGGGCTCGTCTTCCAGAACTAACCTATATGAATTGTACCAGATAATGAAGCGGATGTATGGAGTAACCTTGATGTTCATCTTCTGGGACTGAGACGGGGGCTTTGCAATATCGGATGATATAGGTGCATCCTTCTTGAGGGATTGCACAGGAAACACGTCGAGCGCGACAGACTTCTTCTCGTCGGGGTTGGCGGCCAGCTGAGGGGAGCGGACCTCCAGTGTCCCCTTCTCCGCATCGTTATAAGCAGGCCTTGACATGGTAGCTTGACAAGGATGGGGTAATGAGAAGATGACCCGCTGTGCGTCGAAAAGTTGGTGAACCGGGGAGTTTTGGTTTCTGGCCATCACGACTGCTTTTATCCATTTCTGAGGGACTAAACAGGGAAAGGGCCGGCATGCTCTCGGAAGCAAGTGTACAGCAAAGCGGTGGGTGACTCATAGGAGTTCACACCGACGCTTTGGACTCCGAGTAGCCGGAAGCAAGGACGGGAAGTACATAAATAAATGGCCCTGATTAAGGCATAGCTGTTTTCGATTTATTATCGGGAGTAGGTCGCCGCCCGTCCTTTCTTCGCAACGCCACTACAAGCTGGGATTGGCGATTGTGTTCCGTAAGGATCTCTGCATGGCACTTGATCTTTGACAGGCAAGATTGATCCAGATGAGACCGTGAAGACATTGTACCAGCCGGTTCCATGGGGAGGGGCACCTGAGAGCAGGAGGGCTGGAAATACCCATCGGAGGCAAGAGAAACCGTGCATTACATATGGACGCACGTTGGTAGGCCTGTACCAGAGGAGTTGTGGTGTTACCATTAGGACGGGATGGGAATCTGCAGTTGAGGAGATGGTGAATAGCGAGAATACTTCGCTACCGCCGTAGTCCCAGCGCTGGACGCTCCACGTGCCGCACCAGCGCCAGCCCATCCTGAAACATGGAGTAGGTCGGTTCGTTGTGAACCGCTCTCACGACCGTATCGCCAACCACAAACCCGCCATACCCGTCTTACTCAACACCGCCTTTTATGGACGGGATGCGGCTGCGGTCGTTCCTTCCCTCCTGGAACTAGGAAAGTCGCTGCTAAGATGCTCCATGGTGATATGAATGCGTGAATCTCTAGCTCATGTGATAACAGCGACCCTCCCGGAGGCCGCTACGACGAAGCCTCTTCAAGGCGGTACCATCAAATGCCCGTGCCCGTGGCAGTCACAGGGTCGGCGCCCATCAGATATGGGTGCCTCGAGTGGAAGCATGTCAACGCCTCAGGTTGGATATCACCGCATCTGCCGGGCAGCCGACGATGGAAAGCCGGAGATAGACATTGCGCTTCAGGCAACCTTTTGCGCCCAGGTACCACGCCCGATACCGGATACGGGATTTCTCCTCCAGCAGTGCTCCTTGGTGCACGCGAGAAGCGGGTGTGAGAATCAGACAGCAAGTATTTTTATTTTGCCCCGCCCAGACCGACCCACTGGGAGCTTATCACAGTCGAGCGCCCTACGTCAAGCCTCATGGCCCTCAAACGCTGGAGGTGACGCTCAGCCGGGGGTTAGGGTCATAGGTTCATTCAACGGGATAGCATCAGTCCAGCGACAGGATGAGGTCTGTTCTCGACGTCGAGCCGACGATGTCGCAAGAGTCTCGTCCCGCCTACTTATATATGATCTTTTTCAGTCATACATGGACCCATGAAATTTGAATAGTACAGGTACGTAGGCAAGTGTCGTTGGCATGACATCTACATTCTATGCGGTCCATCCTGCTCTTCATCGCCACAGGGGTCCACGCGTTCCGCATTCTTTTTGCCGTGTTTGATTCCACATTGCGGTGCTCGAACAGCCCCGGCCCATCGGCTGTCGGTGCGTTTCGTAAATGTCCCGAAGGTGGCAGCGCTCCATTGGCATAGCCGTAATCGACATGACAGATGACGTTCCTCCCCAGCGCCGCTGGACGTCTGGAGCGTCAGAGCCATCGCCGGTGAAGCGCAGGGGTAGTTGTTGGAAATCCAGTGACCGCCAGGTAAGTGTGTGAGCGGGACTGTGACGCGATATGCGGTACGCCGTCCTTAATTGGTCACCCACTTTCGTTATGCATTCTGATATATTACGAGTGATTAGATGTGAACTTTAGTGGTACCTGCTGGGTTTGTGCGAAAGCTTCATACGTTAAGGGATAGCGCATTTAATTGTGGATTTGTTGACTTGACAAGATTCGGTACCCCTCAACTGCCGCATTTCGTACGTCTTAAGCGCCACTATGCCGGATACGGTCAAGGTCTCCACTTCTCAGGATAAGTACAGTCCAGGTTCTCATAATGTGTAGCACGGGGGAGCGCCTTTCTCTGATGCGGCGGCAAAGAGAATGGGGCAATAACGGGGAGTAGACGCAAGTCTGTCGTAATCATGTGACCCACCTGAACACATTTCCTTGACTTTTGATGCTGCTCGCACAATTCTAAACTTTACAAGAGCTACAGAACGCATCCAACACGATACTGTCAATCAGTCATCATCATGAGAGAAATAGAACGAGGGATATGTACATTGTGAAAGGGAGCGTTGTGTGAGAAAGATGTACCATGAAAGGAGAACCAGCCAAGTAGTCCCTGGGAACGCCACACCGCAAGACCCTGGAGTGATGAAGACATGTAGCAGGGAAAGCTCCACCACATGGGTTTTTCATTCTCACCTTGATGAGTCTGATCCGATATCGCGTATTCCCTTTGCATTATGTGATATGCGAACTAACCTCTACTTTTAGTGCCTTCCGGCATCGACAGTCCACCAGCCTTGATGATAAGTTGGCGTCGGGGTTGGACGACCGAGCACTGCGATTGTCCGGGATGTCCAGATGGAGGATGGTTCACACCCCAACACCACGCGACAATAGAGTCATGACCCCAGCGAGGCCATGCGTCATGAGAACCCACGCTATAATAACGCCTCTCCGTGGTTAACGATCGAGCCCTAGGCTAGTAGTTGAGACGGTGTCGAGACAGTTCAACAAGCGTGCTCAGGTTCCAAACTGCAAACAGTTCGTTTTACGCTTCCTGGACATTACTTTTTGAGATCATTTTAAGCTCCGAAATCGTGAAGGTCCCGTCGATTGATTTCACGGTCGGTCGTGATCACCGGTCTCGGTGGACAGCGTGAAGATCACGGGTAACAATGGGACGATAGAAAAGGCCATCACCCCCCTTCCTCTACAAAATCCTTGAGATGTCGGAGTTGTGCAGAAACCGCCTCCTTGAATAGCCCGATCTCATTGCTGTTCTTGGCAATGGCCCGAATTGTCTCATCCTTAAGACGCGCAACCTTGGCGAGTTGCTCTCGATAGCTGCAAATTCGAAATGAACGACAAAAGGAATGACATCGGTGGAAGTCGCGCACTCAAATTGTAGAGCTTGAAGTCGCGACTTCACACCCATCCCACTCGATAACGCCGCCGTACGCGCGTGCGCGACTTCCCTCTCTAGTCGCGCGGCTTCGGCGTTGCTTACCGTCGATTCCTGTTGGGATGCCTGCCGCCCTGTTGGTTGTGCACGGAAAGACGATGCGACACGGCACTTACATCTCGGAGGTCGTCTGCTTGTTCGTTCAACGCCACCACCTTTTTTTCGATCTCCCTGACTTCCTCGTCCACGTTTTCGCACTCCAGTGTCAGCTGATCAAGTTCGTTGTCCACCTTGATCCGCTCACTTTCCACGTTAGCACGCTCTGTTCGTTTTGTCTCGGCTACCGTATTGAGAGTAGGTTTGATCGCCTTCCGGATGTCGGCGCCGGTGAGAACCTGTTGGGGATTGGATGTCGCAATGTTCAGTTGAAGCGTAAGATCGATGTCTTGGAAAGGTGGCGGAATTGGCGGAAATAATCCAAGCGAAGAAAGGAGGTTATTGTACAGGTCGAGAGCTTCTTCTGCGGCCGCTCCTCGATTCGTCATTACTACCTCCAACGACATGACGACTTTCTGAGCTTCGGCGATTCTATGTTTGAGATCCTCGAGATTCCGGGCGAGTGTCTCATGATCGGTATTCATGCGGATCACTTCTTCGGGTGTCAGGTTTTGCACCCGCACCACCTCAGCTAGTTTCGCATGCTCGCCTTTGAGCTGCTCTAGGTTTGTCGCTGACGGAAAGAAAAATGGAGAAAGGACTAAAAAGTTTGCAAATGACTTACTCCGCACTGTAAGCTCAGCTTTCTCGTGCGCGATGGTGTCAATCAAATGTTTCTTCCGTGATTCGAATCGTTGGAGAACGTCATGAAACTTTGCCCTGTCGCTGACAAGAAACCCGTGGGTTTTTTGTAGTTTCTCGAGTGGCGCCTACGGAGGATTGAAATCGAAGACTGGAAGAAGCTCAATGTACCCACGGCAGATGACTGGAGCTGTTCAAATTCGGTTTTAACTCTGGCAAGCCGTTCCTTTTGTTCTTCCAGGTCGTTCACCACTCTCTCGTTCTTCTTCGCTTAGACGAAGATAAGGCTTGATTCGACGGAAAAACACATAGCTCACCATAGCGAGCCTCAAGAGCTTTGTCCTGCTCCTCAAAGACGTCTGCACCATGGAAGAATGCGACGTACGCTTCAGCGAAATAGTCGAAGGCCAGGGTTTGGTGATGTATTTGATCACGAAATTCTTCTGGTACTCTATCAACTACTTGGAGAGTTGGGTCATCGGTTTCCAAATACTGTACTCGAGCCTGAAGGTGCTTTCAGGGCACGCATTTCCAGGGTTGGGTGTGGCCGACCTTTCCCATCTCCACCAGCCAATGTAGAGCGGCGAGCAACGCCGGCCACGAGTGCATGCTACCGGGAGCGGCTAGCCACTTATTATCAATATGAGATGCGAACGGGTATCGGAGGGCTTTCAAAGCTGGCTGAAACTCGTCCTCGAAGCGTATCTTGGAGTCAAAGGGGTATGACGGGTCAACTATACTGACAAGGTGCTGAAATATTGCACGGAAATCCTTTCCGGTTATGCTCGTTAAAGTCTGCATAGAAATCTCGTATTCGGTGCCCTGAAGCCAAGAGAATATTTCTTGGCGCATTTTAGCTTGGTATGAGCGCTCGCGAATCGGCCGGGGGTCCTTGAACGCCTGACCCCCCGATGGTACAGGAACAGCACCGCTACCTCCCCATAGCGACCCCCGACGCGTGGAACTTGAGAGTACGATGGTCTTGGTCAAATAACTACGGTCCTGCAGAGGAAAGCGTGGGCTTACGCGTTGAGAGGAGTCCGGCCGTAGTTAGGCTTGGTCGTGCTCTGGAGGAGCGGGTTGACAATCTGTGATCTATATGTGGATTGTCGTAGATTGGATCCTGGGCCACCACTAGGGGGAGGTAGAAATTGTGCACGCCCAGGTGGACCCACGAGGCTCATACGCACAGGTAATGCAGCAGGAGCCTTTTTGATGGTAGATGGAACGGGCAGTCCGGAACGAGCATTTCCGTAGGTTTCTGCTGCGGGTTGCATTGTGGACCGTCGTAGTGCCTCTGACATGACCGCAGGAAGAGAGGCGATGGTAGGGTCACGTGATGCATAGTCATTCAACGAGTCTCTGTGCAGATTGGTCATTAGTAAGGGATCGGGCCGAGAAGCGGCAATGAAGGGTTTGACTTCCGGGACTCAAGGGGTTGTACCTCCACCATGGCGCTGTGACAACTGTCGCAACGACGTCGCTAACCCCAGGGTACCACCACCACCACCACCACCACCACCACCACCATGGCGATGCACCCATGGCCAACGCCACAGCAACGCGACGACGCGATGGAGTAGCCAAAGGCCCCCACCCCCACCGCTATCGGAACGACGACGGTGATGTCGTGACTGCCCTATTGACCCTAGGGTGTCACCACCACAGCGTCGATGCTGACGATGCCGCCAATCCCGTGCGCCAACCACCACCAGCACCCCGGTGACGACGACAGCGACACGGTCGCCACTGCCACCATGGTGACGACGTAGCCACAATCCCCAGGATACCCTACCACCATCATTACCACGGTGAGGGCGACGACGATGCCCCCAACCTCAGTGCGCCGCCACCACCATTACCAGATGGCGATGGAGTGGCCGCTCGTAGTATCACATCGTTACTCAGCGATCATCGTACCATAGTACAAATGACTACTCGTCGGGATACATTCAGTCATGGTAAAGTCTTTTTTACCCCTGCCCCATTACCTACACGATTTTCAATCTTAGCGAACCGATGCATTGCTACCTTTGGTGGGTGCATGTGAGCGCGTCGATAGCATCGGGCCGTTCAGGACCGAGCGGAGTTCGAAATTATTGGTCGATGGGTCCTAATTGGTCAGATAGGTCGACCCATCTACCCCTACGCATGCCGAGTCTCCCCGTCTCTGTAGTGCGGATTTGGTACGTTTCGTGTGCGCAGATTGCATTATCGAGCCGACGATTCGAGTATCTCACCCGGGCTAATCACCTTCGAGTCAAGGAGTCGTCCTGGCGAGGATGGCCGAGAGACACCTGTTCGGTGGTGCCATCGTCGCGCAGTTTCCATCCAATCTCATAGACGTGTCGTACGTCGGACGCTTCGTGACCTTAATACTTGGTCCCCTAACTCCCTTGGGCAGCGACCTTCGACTGGTGCCAGATAATCAGGAGGTCTTCCTGTTTCCCGATTCCAACAATTCCATCATCATCGAAGTGTTAGAACGCGTATCATGTCCCAACGATGAAGAAGCAGTAAAGTGATCTTGTCGTCCCCTCGTCATAGCTCACACCCAGTGACCGTCCATCTGAAAGATTCCATTTTGAAGCATTGGCTCATGACAACGCCGCTACTTCGAGTACGATCCAAAGTATATCTGTCGTACCTAATGACCGAAGGGATCGGACACCCTCCCCTGTCATACTGCGTGGATCCCAATCCGTCCTTAAATTCAATGCGACCGTTCCAGACTACGTGGATATATTAATGGCTGTCTTCCGCGTTCACTCTGAACGGAAAAGCGCCGACCTCGTGGTCACAGCAAATATCCCCAAGGCTTCAGAGGGCAACGGAGAGGAAGACCATGCAAACGCTATCACATCCCAATTCAACGCATTGGTATCTTCCCTCCGTGTCGTCGATTACAGCCTCTTTGCTGATTCCGCGCCTTGACTTACTCATCTATTTGCACGGAGACAAAGTTTCCCTCACTCCGACGGCAGGAGCACGATGTGGCAACGTTGCGGTCCGGAGTGCGAGCGTGGAATGTAATACCATAAATGATCCTTTGAATACACAGAAATTTCATGCCGGTGCCCTTGCGACATATTCCCATGGATACGTACGGTACCGTCCCAATTGACCAGTTGTCATTGCACTGTCACATCTGTACTTGTTGTTTCCATCCGAGCCTGCGAACCCTACCACACCGCCTGGCAGGAAATGGTTTGCGCAAAAAGTAAACCCGTCCCGTTCCCTGGCAACAGCCGTGTCCGTCGGCATCGGGTGTAGCAGTTTTTCCAAATCTCAAATGCGAGGTACTCTGATTCGGTGTGGTGATAACTATGGATACAACGCCAAAATTGCACAAGCAGCGGTAGAAAAAGATCA
>JBBPKC010000007.1:161538-174016 GCA_038089055.1 Tylopilus aff. balloui | reverse complement strand
GCCAACCTGTTTATCATTTTCCACACGAGTGAGTCGGAGCTCTTCCTCTAGATCCCTCATCCGACGCAAAAGCTGTGCCTCGCGATCCCGTCCTGCATTGAGTGCTGCCATGGGAGTAGGGACAGGTGGTATGTTGATATTGAGTGCGCCAAGATCTATCGTCGGCTGTTGTCCACTCGTTCGCGGTAAGACAAGAGAAGCTCCCATGGCTTTTTGTGCCTACCAAGAATTCACGGGGTGAATGCGATACAGGAAGCAAGTCCTACCTGATGCCGCGCCATCACTATACTGTCCCGTAGTAATTGATCCTGTTCCTTGCGTACTTGTAATATGTGCTCCGCATCACCAAGCCGTCTTTGCATCTCCTCTATCTTCTCTCTAAGCGAAGTGTTCTCTTGCTTCAGTATCGATATTGCCGGCTCCGATTCCGGAGGGATCAGGCAGAACGATTCCGAGAGCTCTTCACCTATCATCCAACAAGACGGAGACAGTGACACCCAATCATTGTCATTGGTGGCAAAGCCTACCTTCGTCTACGAACACTTCTTCGTCCGTCTCTTCGAGGACAACGTCTCGTCCTGTAATGATAGTCTGAGTGTGATCACAAACATTGCTACTGGACCAACATACTTGATTTTGACCTGCCATCAGCTCCAAGTTTCTGGGAAAACTTGGGAACAAGTGGTGCTTCGCGCTCGTTCTCACTTCCTGAGCTACCATCTCGTTGTACCCCTCGCTTCATCGAAAAGCTCGGTTCTGTTCCGAGAGGGGCTGTAGTGAAGGCGACGGGCTGAGAAAGGTTGTCTAACATTCCTTCCATGATTCGCCAGAAGTTGTTGAAGGCATCCCCTGGATCGGACTTTTGTTTTGCACACGAACACGGTGCAGGTTGCGTAGTGTTCAGAGGAGAAGTGGTGTCACGTACCCGTTGCCCAAGTACCATGAAAGATTCATCGACATTATTCTGGGAATCCATCAGTCGCAGGGAAGAGCTTGAAGGGAGCGGAGGCGACGGAGTCGGGTGAGGAGTATGGGATCGACCGCCCGCGGCTGAGGAGTTGTGTTCGGCACGCTTTTGAGTGAGGGGCACCTTCTGAGGAAGAGTCGGATCCTTGTTCTCTTCTCGTAGCTTAGTGATCCTCCGCTCAAGCTCTCTTCCAGCCTTGATGTGTTCGCTGTAAAGCATACGAAGTGTACGTTTGGTCTGCGATCGAAAGGTTAGCGGGAGACATGAGAACATAAGAGGAAAAGTACGTTGGCATCGTTCGATTTCTCTTCGCACTGCAAGAAAGCTTCTGCCGCTTTTGCATGCTCTTCTGCAGCTGGAATCAACAATCCCTGGTTCATGAAGTCTTCGGCATTTGCTGCATGCTGATGTGCCTGTAATTACCACTTGAATGTGCGGTCAATTAGCTCCGACTGCGACAGCACTCACGGCGTGCAAGGGTGAGGTTGTCGCTGACATTTCGGGTCTTGGACAGGGAAGTGGGGGGAGAGGATGCGTGCCACTCTTTTCATTGAACGGGTTATGGTCAATTCCAACGTTGACTGGACCACTGCAAGTAGCCGAATATAGCGTCCTCAGGTCGTAATATCAAGGGCCTTCTGGGCAACTCTTGACCCGGAATGGTCTTACACTAAGTGTTTCAGTGCAGAGACTATGGAGAAGGTGCACCAATAGTTTCAAGCAAGTGTAGCCTGGGGTCCCTAGCCCACCACTTGCCAATTGTTTCTCAAAGCAGAGTATGCTACATTACTTATCAGCCTGTGAGCTATGAAGGGACATATACTGTTAATGGGGGACCATTCCATATTTTTTTCTGAATTTTTGTTTTTTTCTTTGCAAAATCTGTCACTGCCCGTCGCATGCTCGTCCGCTCGAGCAACAGGCGGGGTAGGTCATGTGACGCACGAGGAACCCGCGTCACGTGACATCACATGACCACCGGCCGGTGGACATGTCCCTTAATTGAACCACTCAACCTCCTGTTCCCCAAATTATTTCTTATATATTTTTATGCCGAGCGTGCCGAGTGAGCAGACTGCGGGCGGTGTCTGAAAATGGCCGAGTGCCGTCGTTGTCCTTTGCCAACGCCCAACTGGACGCCAACCATGTCGCATCTGTACGTGCTTTCCTTCTTCCTTCTCTTCCGTCTGCTCACGTACCGAACAGCAGAAAGAAAATAAGAGTAACTGGTATGTCTCGTTGCGTACCACCCCTGATCCCCACACAATCTCACCGCGCAATAGTCGTGGCCGCAGACGGCTTATCGAAGCGGGATGTGTTCCGTCTCCCCGACCCCTTCGCCGTCATCACTGTGGATGCCGAGCAGACGCATACCACCAGCGTCATCAAAAAGACCTTAAACCCCTACTGGAACGAAAGCTTCGATATGTGAGTATCTCCTTGTCTTAGGACCAGGGCAAGCCGGTGTGGTCTTCGAAGAACCGTCCTCTTAAAAGCTCCCTGTTCTTATTCCTCATTCCCACAGCACCGTAAAGGACTCCTCCGTTGTTGCCGTCCAGATTTTCGATCAGCGCAAGTTCAAGAGGCGCGACCAGGGTTTCCTGGGCGTTGTCAACGTCAGGGTCAGTGACGTTCTCGACCTTGACCTGGGTGGACATGGTAAGCGCCCGCTAGTTAGTCATCGCTATTCTTCTCTGGTAATTCATTCCTCCCCAGAAATGCTGACGCTGGATCTGAAAAAATCCAACGATAACCTCGTGGTGCACGGCAAGCTTATCATATACTTGTCAACTAACGTCAATCAACCCATCTCCAACCCTGGACCTTCTCAGGTTCAGGGCGTCACCACCGCACTTGCTGACATGGGCATGAACGAGTCCACCATCTCCCTCTCCCCCAACGGCGCCGGTCCATCTGGTAGTTCCTTGTCCAGAACCTCCAGCGCACATGCAACCGATTCGGCTGCGACCACGCTCATGCCCGCATCAGCTACACATGTATCATCTTCCTCATCTGGCCTTGCTGATCAGGATCGGTCGCCTTCCCAATCTAATCGTCCTGTTAGCTCGGGTGGTGCAGGGTCACTCGCGTCTGCTCAGCAGGCCAGTGGCGCTGTCACAGCATCAACTTCTGGAGCCGCCAATCAACAGAGAAATTTCAATCCCCACGTCGACCAGTTCGGGGCACTCCCCCCTGGGTGGGAACGTCGCATCGATCCTCTCGGCCGAACTTATTATGTGGATCACAACACGCGAACCACCACTTGGAACCGGCCATCCCCAGACCAATCGGTGAATGCCAATAATCAGGACAATGAGACAAATGCTGCCAGGGACCAGCATTCTCGTCGTGTTCTAGCAGATGACATGGTTGACGCCAGCCGTGCCAATGCACAAGCGAATGTTCACCGTACAGGCTCCGCCACGCCTCAATCCCATTCGACCAACACTTCGTCTGCTGCCCTAGCTGCTAGTAACAACATTACTACTGCGGGTACTGGTAATCTTCCAGCTGGATGGGAGGAAAGATTCACCCCTGAGGGACGCCCATATTATGTTGACCATAACACTCGTACGACTACCTGGGTCGACCCTCGTCGCCAGACGATCATACGTGTCATGGGACCCAATGGCCAAAATACATCCCTCCAGCCACAGGCTATTTCTCAGCTCGGACCATTACCCTCTGGATGGGAGATGCGGCTCACCTCGACTGCACGCGTGTACTTTGTCGATCACAACACCAAAACCACGACATGGGACGATCCCCGTCTCCCATCTTCGCTGGATGCAAACGTGCCACAATACAAACGCGACTTCCGAAGGAAGCTCATCTATTTCCGTAGCCAGCCTGCTATGCGTGCGCAACCTGGTAACTGTCAAATTAAAGTCAGGCGGAACCACATCTTCGAGGACAGCTACACGGAGATCATGCGGCAGACGCCTAATGACTTGAAAAAGCGTCTCATGATTAAATTTGACGGTGAGGATGGCCTTGACTACGGGGGCCTTTCCAGGTGTGTTGTCGAGCTTGATAATTGATCGCAAACTGACCTTGTCTCAGAGAGTTCTTCTTCCTCCTGTCGCACGAGATGTTCAACCCCTTCTATTGCCTCTTCGAGTACTCTGCCCACGATAACTACACTCTTCAGATCAACCCTGCGTCCGGTGTAAACCCTGAACATTTGAATTACTTCAAGTTCATCGGACGCTGTCTTGGACTTGGCATTTTCCATCGACGCTTCCTTGATGCATACTTCATCGTCAGCTTCTACAAGATGATTTTAAGGAAGAAGGTCACACTGTCCGACTTGGAATCTGTTGATGCAGAGCTCCACCGCGGTCTAACATGGATGCTGTAAGTTGATCGACACCTTGTGTTCCTGGGTACTTACTTCGTAATCAGTGAAAATGACATTACGGATATTATTGACGAGACATTCACTACATCGGAAGAGCGATTTGGAGAACTAGTAACGATTGAGTTGAAGCCTGGTGGTGACGACATTCCCGTGACTGAGGAGAACAAGGAAGAATATGTCGATGCCGTGGTCGAGTATCGCATCTCAAAGCGCATCAAAGATCAGTTTGAAGCGTTCATGTCGGGCTTCAGCGAGTTAATCCCACAAGAACTCATTAGTGTCTTTGATGAACGAGAGCTGGAGTTGCTTATCGGTGGAATGTCTGAAATAGATGTGTAAGTGTATGAGTTTGCGTCTCGGTGTTGCTGCGGTACTTAACCTTCCACAGTGATGATTGGACCAAACACACTGACTACCGAGGCTACGAGATGAACGATGACGTTATCCAGTGGTTCTGGAAATGTATTCGCAGTTGGCCAGCTGAACGGAAATCCCGACTGCTGCAGTTTGCAACGGGTACATCCCGCATTCCCGTCAACGGCTTCAAGGACCTACAAGGATCAGATGGTCCAAGGCGTTTCACGATCGAGAAGTCGGGTGATCCGTCGCAATTGCCAAAGAGTCATACTTGTTTCAACCGTATTGATTTGCCACCGTATAAAGACTATGCGAGTTTGGAGCAAAAGCTTACGCTGGCCGTGGAGTAAGCTTATTATCTTTCCGCAACCTTGGCTAGCTCGTTAACGGACATGCCTTAATTACAGGGAAACCGTTGGATTCGGTCAGGAGTAAATCTTTTTTTCAGACCAAGAACAGCACATCTATTTACCCCTCTTTCACTTTTTCGTACTTTTCTATTATCTTCGCAGCTGAACGACATTCTATCTCATCTGTAATCTTACCGGGATGTATTGTTGCTTGTATGGGGCTCCGCTCGCCTACAGGGGTCATCGCTGACTGCAAGCTCTATCGTATCCCATACCAAAAGCAACTAATACCAGACTAAGCACTATCCGATACATGTTAACAAGGCCACGACTGACGATCTCACCGCTTCTCAAATGCGAACCCAATATAAATGTCTGACATCCGTCGTAAGTGACCAGTGCGTCAGGAAAACAAAGGAACGGCTCACTAGCGGCTTCCCACTGGTCCTCATCCATCGCACTCTCACCATTTGCGTCCACGACCTTCATTCGTACCATCAGCTCCTTGAACTCCTCCTGTTCGAAGTGTTCTGCGAAAATTTGGTGGAACTCTTCTTTGTAAATTGGGTACAGGGAATATTCTGCGGCCAGGCTGTGATGTGAGGTAAGAAAACCAGCCATTCTGAGGGATCATATGATCTCAATGGAAAGCCGAGACCTCGGTCCTCAATAATTGAAAAATGGACAATACGTAAATGCGATGAACTGGGATCACGACAATTTGCAAGGAAGCACACGCAGAAAACTCACCCTACGAAGTTGTCCCA
Organism: Tylopilus aff. balloui; assembly: GCA_038089055.1. Taxonomy (NCBI): domain Eukaryota; kingdom Fungi; phylum Basidiomycota; class Agaricomycetes; order Boletales; family Boletaceae; genus Tylopilus; species Tylopilus aff. balloui. Next base: position 168,214 of record JBBPKC010000007.1, on the reverse strand, counting down.
GTCTACAATGTATTCTGGTACGTCCTCAACGGCGTCTTTGAGGAAAAAGTAGTAACGGTGCCCAAACAGAGGGCGAGACTGTCGATCTTCAAACCGAATCCGATACACTGCATTACCGAAGGAAAGGTCGGTCGCAGAAAGCGGCAGTGCATCCAGCCGTTCTCTAAAAGCAGTGTTATCCTTTCGACAAGGAGTTGAGCAAGGGTTGTGCATACAATAATTGGTCGGCGTTGGGAATAGTACCAAGAAATACTCCACCCTTGCGGAGGTACTGCGTCACATTACGGAGCATACACCGCGCTTTCTGTGACGTCTCGAAAGCGTAGTGCATACAAAATTGCATTGAGACAACGTCGAAAGGCTGCCCAAGTCGTTCTGGCGGGAAAACTTTGGAGAGGGGTTCAGTGTAACAGTCGACTGCCGCGAATGTAGCGTCAAAGCGCGGCTGAGGCATCGCCTGCCACCTCTCGCGGGCTTGAGTAATAGAGACATCAGCGATATCTTCGTAAATTGGCGTACCATCAGCGGCACGAACGGTTGACAACAGACTCATAACCGCTCACCAGCGCAGATCAGCTCCTTCACCCGAGCTTTAGCCCACTTGGTGAGGTCACCACCCTTGCCACAACCAAGATCGAGGACCTTGCCACGTCCTCTGCCCGGTCCGGAGGATTGCGAAACGAGGGAAGAGGCAAGGGCCGGGTGGGCAAAGCGTGTGATCAACACAGATTTCACCCAATTATTAAAATACTTGAGGCCGATAATAGGGGATTCCATGCGCTGCTTGACGCCTACCTCAGGGCGCATGTTGTCTGTGCACAGAATAAGGACAGACGAGTCAGAGACATCTCTGACCCCAGGCGGATTGCATAAGAAACTGACAATGATCGATGACTTTCCCTACATCGCCTGCATGGCGTTTTACAGGTGGAATATTATCCGGAGACCTACTGCGGTCTCGCTTACGCTTGGAGAGGAGTAGTTGCGTGCCGACACCGCGGTAATGTCGATACAACTCCATTTCCTGTGGTGTCATCGGGACAAGAACGGAGTCTGCGGGCGTTCTGCGATTGCGAGGGTTGTATGGTATGGCGGATAGTGGCGGATGTGGTGATGGCATTGCCGTTGGAAGAGAGGTGTAGGCCGTGACGGCGGACGTGTCCAAAGACGGATGGGAAGATGTTCTGACGGGAGAATGGGAGAGCGGGGAAGGCGGAGGGACACGCGAGGCAGAGGAAGTAGGCTCGACCTGCTGCTTGCCGAGGAATGGCGCACGAGATGACGGAGGAGAGAGGTGTCGTGCGAAAAGCTGTGCCTGTCCATCATCCGGCAATGCGTCCGTGCGCGAGATGTCGAGCACTGGGAGATTGTTGCGGCGCCGCAGAGACGGTGCACCGACCAACCTGTCCACGTCTCCATTCGGTGCTGTCAGAGGAAATGGTGACACAGGTGGTTGAGTGTCAGTCCTCAGCAACAGGTGCGACAAGCTCGATGGCCGCGTAGAACTCGGTGTCCGTGGCTCCTGGGGCTCCGAGTTGAGCAGGACAGCCAGATCGGTGGCTCGACGAGTTACGGTCGGACTGTTGGTTGCTCGCGACGAGGACGGGCGCGATGAAGGGGAAGCAACATCGAATGAGTGTCTCTCATGTCTGTCCAAGTCGGCATCCTGGGCATGCGTCGGAAGGGGCTTTGGCTGGGACACTGGCGAGTTCAGGGCGGCGTCTCGAACTGGATCAAAGGCTGGCATCTGGAAATTACACCGTAAAAACGTTCCAGGGTCAGTAAATCATCGCTCTCGGTGAGAGCGAGTTTTGTCGTCGTCGTTGCCAGTGCTGGACTCTGCGTAGAGCGACCGCCAGTTATGCTAGGCTCGCGAGCAAATAACAGCAAATACATTCCGAGTGCTCGCGAGCACCAAACTTTGTGAGAGCGAGGCATTGTATCTACAGCTTCCCTCCGCGCCTCCCAAGCCACTCAGATATGTCTGTCGTCGAACGCTTAATGCACGAGTCAGTTTTAATTCATCCCACGATCATCATCGCTCTATCTACCCCCCGAAAACTCACCTCGATCCAAGCGGCAGAAGCTCGCAGTGAGTCGAGCGTCTGCGCAAGCGCGAGGTGGTATCGTGAAGTGTCCTTGTGCTGTATCTTCCCTGAGCACCGAGGTAATCGTCATAGGTGCAATAAACAAACCTCGAAGAATTTCTCGACTCTTTCGATATCGCCCTTGGTACTTAGGTTGCCGAGCGCAGTCTTGCAGAACACAGATCACGAACTGAGCTTATCCACAGCCGAAATAACGCACTGATATGACTTTCTTGAAGGAAAAGTTACCCTTGTATCGCTCCTCGAGCTGTCCCACGCCGTCTCAGCACTATTTCCAAGCAAGAAAATATACATGGACGTACAACTTCAAAGTTATCCATGAAAAATGTGGCTGATCTTCGTCTTGTGCTGTAATTCATCTGGTGACCAGAGAAAAAGTATACGATATCCTGGTTTCTGGCTTTACTGAGGATGAAATGCTCGGTGTCTCCGTGACACGACTCGTCTTTACTTGCGCACATTGCGTACCTGGTGAGAAAGCTGAAATATCAGCAAACGAACAATCAGGGCGCATACATCGCAGATATTTTAACCGAGGGTAGCGTAGTCGAATTTTCGTAGAGATCTTTGACGAAATTATATTCATCCAGTCCTCCGTATTTCACAGCCTAGCGGCGTTCAGTTCTCCTTGAGAAACCTGCTGTAAAATAGTTGACCTACGTTTATAGCAGTTGCTCTGAACAAATCCATGGGGACCTTTGATTCGTCTTTGTTGGACATGTATGCTTTGAACATCTCCTTTAGAGTTTCGATGACACTCCCCTAATGTTAGTCCACTGCCCACACGACGCATCCAATGTAGACATACGCTTGATCGCCTGCCGCAGCTGCCTGCCCGATGGCTCTCGTCCGGAGCTGTGAAATATCTACGTGTTCTGATGGCGAATACGCATAGCCGAGCCTATTCACGATTGGTCTGAAGAGACTCTGTAGGAATGACAGTTTGACAACAAGATGTGGTAGAATCGTAACACTCGCCTTTCTGAACTCATTCAAACCCTGGACAATAGCTTCGTTTTCCCACCACGTCGACACTAACACAGCCAGGTTTTCCGCTAAACTGTCCCATACCAAGACTACCGGTTCGCCACTCAAGTCAGTGAAATAAACCTTTCGAAAACGAAAACACTGACACTCAGTCTCGTTCCTGAATATATCTACCACTCCAAGTGCACTGCTAACAGAAGCGTATCCAGACTTGGCGAGTGCCATGGCATCATGAACCAGCCCTATGCGATCATTGAGGGAGAAGAGGGCATCACCCCGAGCCGCTTCACGTGTGATGCGAGTAAGTCGTGGTTCAGGATAAAGAACCCTATCTGGCCACTCATTAGAAGTGCGACAGATGGGGTAAGGAGGATTAACGCATACAGACACCATACGTCCCCGCATTCAGCTTATACGGCTTGTTCGTGTCGAGCATAACAGTGGCTTCGCGGGCAGCGAGCACGGCAGTCTTGTCAATCGACGCTCTCCCTGTTTCATCCGTGGTCATAATGGTAAGTGGGATAGTCCTATGCGTAACAGTAAACAGCGCCAGGGATGGAGGCGACACAAGGGACATACCAGATAGTTTGATTATCCTTTTCTTCTGCAGGACCGGTCTCGAGGTAGCGATCTTGACGCACTTTGATTCCATCTTTTGTTTCAGTGACAGTGAGCACCGGAAATCCTATCTGTGGAATCCACCCATTGGGTGAGCAGCGAATTGAGAACATCGAACTTGTCGTCCTATACTTTTGTAATCCAATTCTCCATCATTTCCGCAACATCAATGGCTCCTACGTTCAGTTCGTGTGTAGCTTTATTAATTCCATTCCACAGATCCCTGGTCGTCGTATTTCCATAGAGGTGGTCCTTGAGATAGATCGAAACGCCTTTGAGGAAGGTATCCTGACCAACGAAGTTGCAAAGCATCCGAAGGACTGGGGGTTCCTTAGTCATCATGTCAGAGTCGTCTATGATAGCCTCACCAGAGGCAGCCTTGGCATATGATAACGAGTCGAATATCTAGAAGCCTCATCTACTCTGCCTTGAAACCGTGTACGTTCGGTGACTTACTTGGTTTATTTGGTTAGCATCGGGACACTGAACCTCGATCGGATGGGATGATAGCTTAGCGTCAAGGTCGAGGGCGTCGTTCAGGTGTTCCGTAATGAACCTGGAGTCAACCTTCCACTCAGGGTAGAGACTAAACAAGGATCAAACGAAGACTGCATGTAGCTGAAGTGATCTTACCGATCTGGAATGTGGAGTCAATAAAACGCGAAAGTAGTGGCCAAAACATAAACATACCGACGACGATGACTTCACCCATCTAGACAGGGAAGAGATGAACATAGCCTCTGAAAATGTGAAAATGAACACGTACCAATGTGGCAAAGCCCTCGTTCAAATATAAGTAATCCCACCATTCCATCGTGGCGATGTCTCCAAACCTAAAAGGGATTGAGAACTCTATGACCCCACAAGGAACAGGCTTACTGACCACATATGGGCCACTTCATGTGATTGGAAAACGGTAATACGTTGCTTCGTCGCCATATCGGGACGGTTCGAATCCATGAGAAAAGCACTCGTACGTCCTGTGATAAGACCCTATAGATCTCATAAGGATTCAAACTGATACTCATTGCTTGAAGTTGTTACCCAGTTCTCCATTGCGCCGGCGTCGAAGTCATGAGCCTTTAAAGCGTTCACTCACGGTGACCCCGAAACGATCGTCTGCCTTACCACTAGGGTATCCAGTTTCGGCAGCGGATATTCGATGTTGAAAATATGCTCGTAGACAGGGAGCACTCTAGTCTTAACATCGAGTGCGTATTGAGCCCGAGTGATTACATCCGGAGTTCCTCGGAAGGCTTTCAAAATCGACGTGACAAAGTGAGGCGAGTGCTTACCGTATATACGGAGAGGGCGAACTTTCCCTGACAGCGGACTCTTGTACGAACTTTCCAGGTAACCAAATTGACCGTTGGCATAAGCTACGAGATAGGTTGACATCTAGCGCGGTTGATCGATATTTGAAAACATGGATACTTCTAAATCATCTCACGAGTGGAGTTGTATCGAACTTGCTGATCTTCCATTCTTCCTTGCTCTGTTCTTCAGCACTGAGGGCAGCAAATATTTTTGCGAGAGCTGCATCGTCGCAGTAGTTTGTTTCAGGCTGGTAAGCCTCCTCAGAAGCAACGGGCATGTTGCTCAGATTGGTGGTATCTTTGCGGGATATCATTGTGATCGTAAATCTAGCCTTGAGTGCGGGTTCATCCCAGCAAGGGAATGCGCGTCGAGCGGCAGTAGGCTTGTGTGAGAATGTACGCAATCAGACAAAGCATGTCTTAGAGAAAGTAGAACATACTTCGAACTGCGTAAGACTGTACACCTTTTTTTCGCCATCAACCTCCGATGTGGACTTGTAGTAGCCCATCATTGCGCTGATCAGTTTGCCCGAGAAGGTGATGCTCAAGGTGGCGGTGGAGTTGGCGGGTAGCGCCGTAGGAAATTCGACAGTGCTCTGTTCTGCTTTAGAATCGAATGACCTGGATACATCGGTCTGTTGTATCTTCAGATCATGTGAGAACAAGGATATGTCGGACAACTCTAAGTCTGCGACATTGAAAGTGAGAGAAGACGTCTTGTCTCCGACCTCCAGCCTAATGTTTTATGTGAGCACGGACGTGTTAGGATGAAAAGTATACTCGCCTGATCTTCACGAGGCCCTCAAAGATCTCTTTCCTAAGATCCGTCTTGATGGTGAGATCATAATGGGTCGGTCGGACGCTTGATGGCAAGCGGAAATCATTGCTAGACATGGTGGAGAAGTATGTGATAGGCTCTCGCAGTGGAGGTTGTGTTATAAAGCGGGGCCGTGGTCGGAAAAGGTTACCAACAATAGTCGGATGACCCAAGGCACGTAGCATGTGTCTCGCGAGGAAAGACACCATTGGTTATCTACCAACGCCCAGTACCCTGACCTGTCACAAGTTCATCATGATGGATGAAAGCAACCCTGTCTAATTCTTTTATTTTTTCTTGTACCATTCAGCTGGTAACAGTACAATGCACAATGCACAAAACTAAAACCTCGACGTCCACAATCTGACATAACTCTAATTGGACCCACTCCGTCACGTACCTGCTGGTCGGATCAATGCTGGTTTTCAAGCGTTTATGCGTTGGCGGGGAAAGACTGGTTGCATGGCCAGAAGGGACTTCGGAAATACCCTCGCGGATATGTTCTGATCGTGCTCCTTCAAAGCATTCTGAAACTGTAGAGCTATTCTGTCATTGCAGTCGATTAGCTCTTCCCAGCAACTGGTGAGAGCCTTGCAGTGCTTGTGGTAATCTTCCTCGAGGAGTAGCAGTCCATTGAAATGATTCGCACTACAAAAGATGATTGTCGAAATGTCTACTGAAGAGGGCGAAGAATTTACTTCTCAACGACCATACCCCCTAGCTCATCCAGGACTTGCTGGATAAGTTTACTTCGACTACGCCGGATGTCCTTTCCGATGTTCCTGAACTTATCAGAGACACCTCTGATGATTACCTACGGATCTGATCAG
>JBBPKC010000007.1:132210-155030 GCA_038089055.1 Tylopilus aff. balloui | reverse complement strand
GGCAAATACATTATTCCATGTCTCAAGGCTCCCACCTCATCCCTGCACGTCCTGTTTAAAGTATACTGTAGCTTTATGCCTGGTTCGCACAATATTCACGAACGACTTGTAATCGTATAGCATTTTTAGTACTCGGTGTAACCCGTTATAGAATGTATCCCCTTGGTGTGTCAACGTCATTAATTTACGGTTGCCACCTCATCGCTGTCTCTGACCACTGTGCATGCCCCACGCTTGATCCAAGGTTCCAGCGCGATTGAGCCTTTAAAGACTCTAGTCTTCCCAGAGTTTCTGGCTTCTGCAAGCAACGATGGAACCACGCAGCAATGCGAGGTCCGTTCTAGCCTCACTGAAGGTATAATATCCATCTACTGGACTAGTGGCTCGAACCCTGACGACAATGATTCTCTAATGGCGGCAGCCGCCAAGAATCAAGAGGCGGTACCTGCGAAAGGTCAGCTTGCTCTCCTGCTTGGCTACACTGTATCCGGCAATACCCTAAATAATCATTCCAGTACTCCTGGTTACCGGATGTCCTCCGTGTGAAAGGCAGCGTGCGTCGAGTAGCTCGCGCCGTCATGTGCCATTTTCAATACTCGTATAGATAATTCCAAGTGTTTTCGGTCCCGTCATCACGGTGACAATTTTCTCCGTGATTGTCGCTTATGTACGGTCGCGAGGCGAGAGAGTCGAGCTCGCGAACTCTGTGGTTCCTCTACTCTCGGTGGTGGTAAGTATATCGTCGTGGTCAGGTGCTATTCTCGTAGACTGAATTCCACACAGGTTGGTCTCATTCTAGTATTTAGGTAAGTCCAGCGCTGTTTCTGGCTGTTGGTCACGCAGGATTGAACACGACTTGCACCAGGAATAGGTGTGTTTAACGATTGGAAGCGAGTTGACCGACACATGGAAAGCACTAACTCGCTTGTAGCACTTCTTACGATCGTTACTGGGAAGGCAGGAAGTGCTTTTCGACTCTTACAGGTAATGTACGATGTCCTGTCCGTATTCGTCCTGCGTCTCGCACCAACACACTTTCAGGTTCGCAATCTGTCTCGCATGGTCTGGGTCCACGTTGCCCTTCCCCCTACTCCGAACAGCGTAGCCAGCACGCAAGCCAAAATACCAAGTTCGCAGCTCACTCATGCTGAGCTCAGAGCTCAGAAGATCGAGGTATTGCGATACTGTCTTGGTTTTGTCTACGCAGTGAAGCACTACCTTCGTGGAGAGGACGGAGCTGATTATGCCGACCTGGGGGGAGTTTTACCGCCTCATTTCGGCTGTTTGGGTTATACCACAAATCATGACCATCCTTCGGTACTATCTTATGCAGCGATGCAATGCTCCACTCCGGATGCTAGTATCAGCGACAGGCGTTCTGCGGATGCTACGAAGAGGGTCAAGCGGAAACGCAGTAAGAAAAACTCAGGCCAGCAAGTGAAGACCCCTGGCTCCACCACACCACTTCTCGGCGATGTCCACTATTCTGTCGAATTCCGCCCGCATACTGATCACATATCGATGCCGCTTCCTTTGATGTATGTATTTCAGAACTTCTGACTCACCCTCCTGTGATGCTCGTTCTTCTAGTATCGCCCATGAAGTTTCAAGTGCGATATTCAGGTTCAAACGAGAAGGTTTACTGGAAACAGTAGGCCCTGCAGGTAAGACTAGTGCCCGACCGTACATGCATCGACCTAAGAATATCCCTGCGGTCAAGGGACTAATGCGATGAGTGGACTGCGAGTTACTATCCTCTATTGATTTGTAGCATACTGAAGATACTTTGGCAGGGTTCAATCGATGGTGAATCAAATGACGAGCATGGAACGAATTGCCAACACGCCCATCCCTTCTTCCTGTTGGTTTCTTCATGTCTTGCCTCGTTCTGATCTAATCACACGTCGGTAGATGGAATTCACCTGAAACAATGTGTGACGCTGTACCTTTTCGCTTTACCTCTCACTCTCATGAACGAGTTGGGCTGGGGAACAATTCCGATTGTTACTGTAGTTGCCTTCACATTGATGGGAATCGAAGGAATTGCAGACCAAATCGAGATGCCCTTTGGTGAGCGCGCTCCGTGCATCGACCTGCACATAATTGACCAGCGTGAATAGGTTACGATCCACAGGATTTACCCCTTGGTAAGTACCCTCAAGGAAGGCAAAGTGCCTTACTCAAGGCACCCAGACACCTACTGCGACGATCTCAAAGAAGAGGTGGAGTAAGTAAACCACGACACTGTACGGGCGTCAGTATCTCATTATGCCTTACCCAGATTCATAATTGACAGAATGGCTGAAGGCGGTCATGGCACCCTCGAAATTGACGATGGGGAGGGGGATGATTGACATATACGCTACCTTGTGCCTCTCATGCCCTCTACTTAAACTATGTTACTCTGTAAGTTTTGAATGAACTGAATACATTACCCCAAGAGATTGCAGTGAGCGTAAATCGAGAAGGTCTAACTAAACTCAGGGGTACAAAACTCTCCTGGGCCGTAAGGCTACAAATGATGAATGAGCAAATTGGGGTCTGCACTGATGTACTGACGAACCTTGGTCGTCAGTGCTGTCAGACCAGCAGAGTTTTCACTGGTATGACGTCCACTCTGGGGTCCAGGTTTGGGTTTTTCACCTTTTGCAAACGCTTCAAGAACCCTCTTCGTGGTTGCTGGGGTGAGATCCTCCTACGCTGTCGTCAGTACGCGGCCAATTACATAGCTCATGCGACCTACATAGAAGTCGTCATTGACAACCATCATCGGAGCATTGCTGCAAGCGCCCTGACACTCGACCTCAATGACAGTAAACTTACCATCCCGGGTAGTCGCCCCAGGTTTTATCCCGCCAAGGTGAGAACAGACGGTATTGAGGATTTCTGTCGACCCGCGCAACATGCACGGCGTGGTGGTACACACTTGAACAAAGTTCTCACCAATCGGCTCCCTAGGTCCATGTTCAATCCGATGAACGCCTTCAAAGGGCCCGACTGTCGTTGATCGACGCACCGGTTGAACATGGTGTAGAATGTAGCAACCTCGTAGACCCGCATGGGTGGCATTTCGAGGAGCTTGGCGACGTAGTTCATGACGCTAATACTCGTCCATCCTTTGTTTTGGCGCTGGCCGAGATCGAGGAGGGGAATGACGGCAGCCTTCTTGTACTGCGAAGGATACCGGGATATGATTTCCTCTGCCTTCTTCACATTATCCGGGGTAAATTCGAACGGTATCTAGCATCGGATACGTTTGCACGGGTATCCCGTCACAATGCAGCTGGCTCACCTTTGGGTTGTTGTACTTGGTGTCCCGATGCTGGTGCGAAGGAGCCTGAGCAGAGTACGCGTGTTGCGACAAGAACTGACCACAAAAAGTGCATCTGAGCGCCTTGAAAGTGATGAAGAGATGCACCTCCGAGTGACTGTAGGCCGCAATGCAGCGGTGGACATCCAAAGTTTAGCGAAGAGCATGAGTATGGTCACTAGAAGGCTCTGGTTCGGCTAAAGAACTGGAAGGCCTATATTTTCCCACATGCGCCTCAAAGAAACTGAGCTACCAGATCATGGCCAAAGGGTTGCATGAACATCAACACGTAGACGAGGCGACGACAATAAATTATCAGGTTTGTCACCTAACTCACATCCACCATCAAGCGGCGCCATTTCGAGGTAACTTGGTCGACCTTGAGAAGCACCCCAGCAGTAGCCCTTTGTAGCTCCACTTCATGTGTCCCACCTACTCCTGTGACCCTAATACCTCGCTCGAGCATATTGTATACCCGCCCGGCCCACTCTCCCGTGCCAATCAATAGGGCGGTGTGCTCCAGGCCAAGCGAATGACCACCATCCAGCTCGAGGCAACCGTCCAAAACGATCACTGCCAGGTTGAGTGCCGACGCAAGAACCGATGCCTCCTCACTGTCGTTATCCTTTGACGATCCACCTTCTATATCGTCTAAATCCTCGTTCACGGCTCTAGTCAGTTGCCTAGACCCCACGGTGACGGCGAGCTCCAGAGTGTTTGGCGCAATAAGGGCGAGCCATTGCGGTGCATTCTGGGATGCATGCACGAGGATCGCCACAGTGCTCAGAAAGGCTGATAGCGTAAGAGGGTTGAGGATGAGACCTGTCCCAGCACCATGATATTGATGTAGGACATCACGCTGCGCAGTCCGCTCTTCCCGTGTTTGTTCGTCCCGAAGGAACACCCAGAATCGGTTGACGAGGGGCATGACGAACCACTCAGCGGCGACACTCGTGAAAGACAACGCACTCGGTGGACGTTGCGACAGAGAAACCAAGGGTTTGTGAGTATCTGAAGCAACTTCGGTGATCTTTGTTTGCCTTCTAATTCGCAGCTGTCTCTCCCGAACCACTCGAGGCGCTTTGTCAGCCGTCGCTTCTCGACTTCTGTCGATAGCTACCTTGGTAATGTCCTTAAGGAGTGGCTGAAGAGCATTGTCAGAACTTGTTGCCAAGTACTTCTGATGCAACGCAAGCGGCAGCATTTTGCTTGGAAATGTGGTCCGTTCAGTCGCAAGTGGTTGTAAAGCTTGGGAGAGAACGGGAAGTGACGCCAATTCTCTGGCCCCAAGTGCCAGAGCATTCAAGATCACCGAACGTTGGGTGGATGAATACTGGTTTTTAAAAAACTCCTCGATCATGCAGCTGTAGTTCCTCAGAGAAGGGACTGCACACGAGAAACAAGGGACGTACCGAGCAGAGATTTTAGGACAACAAGCGACCAATGCTATCGCAATACGTTGTACCTTGTGGTCAAAATCTTCAAGATCAAATTTATTGCTGAGCGAAATAAAACCGTAGACAAGGTTGGCTGCGTTTTCTGCTGTATAGAGAGTAAGAAGTCCGATATCATGATGAGCCAAGCTGGACTTACCCAGCTCCGTCCCATAATCGCGTTTCCTGCGGATCAACTCCTCGCCGATATTTATCGCCATTTCAATCTTATCTGCTTCCTGGTTTTCCTCGGTGGGCCCGACCCGGCTACTTCGGACGAGCTCTCCCAGTTGAGCCAGGTACACGGGCCGAGGTATCTTCCTTCGGCCAACATGAAGCGTGGGATCTTTCTCGATCTCCTGTAGCTCTGACGGCGTTGGCGACGGAGAACGTGATGAAGGGGGTGAGGCATAGCCAGTCAACGAATCATCTGAATCGTAGCCAGCAACCCACTGGGCTGGCACTCCGGTTCCCGTGGTGGATCCCTGCCGAGGGGCTACCACCAACGTATCCTCTGGAGTCGGACTAAGGCTCGGTTCTCTGACATCTCTCCCGACAGTATCATCTTCGGGCATGGGTTCGAAGTCGATATCTCTCTGGGAACAGATTTGCCTGAGATGTCGAGCCCAAACTTTGTCATCATCATCCCCCCCCCAATCGTCGAAATCGAGGTTTTTGCCGACCCTGCTAGCAACGACTTCAGCAACCAGCATACCACATCGGCGTACACTAGCATCTGGGTGACCGATATAGGCGCCGACTGCGGAGACAAGGGAAGGCGAAAGTGCAATTGACGTCACTTTAGTCGAAATTTGTGGAAAATGTGTTACGACGAGGAGCAGTAGTGTGGAGATATCTGAGAACATGTTGTCGATGCGATAAGCCGTTCGCTCCACGACTGAAGACTCACATTTGTGTCGAGAAAGTAATGAATGCTTGATGTGTTCTGAAACACTCCACGCGTCAACGAGGCAAGAAAGGAAGGTCTCGAGTGCTGCCACGCATCAAGGGTCGAACTCAGTGTGAGGTGTTCGAAAATTGTAAAGATCACCTTGTGAACCATGATTGCTACTCGCGAACCAGCATACGAACACTCGTGCATGGTTTTCACCCCAACTTCGGGCCAAGATCACAGAAATCAAAGTATTCCAAAAATCGTCATGAGGACCGATATTGCCGACCACGTCGCATAGAAGGCTTGCTTCCCGACGTACGATGCCCCTGTCATGAGCAGAGGCACCCAGCGCTGATTGCAGGGAAGCAAGCGATGCAAACAAGGACGTGAAAATAGCCTGCTGCGTCAGCATAGAGGGTATTGATGCGATTGCGTGATTCCAGAATTTCCGGTAAGAATCGCTCCTCCCTTGAAGTCTACATCGGATGGATGGCAGCGCAGAGTGAAAGAACGAGAACTGGGAAGTGGAGAGGAGGACTGAACTTGGGAACGCCCCGACGTGCACGAGTTTTGAGAAGAGCTGAGTTACGAGGGACAGGTCCACTGCAGATTCAGAGCATGTAAGAATCCGAGGGTGAGATGTTCCGTAACAACGCACGGACCTGGAATAACATGGATAGATAAAGCATGCATAAGAAGTTCAGTTCGTACACATAGGTTGCTGTAATAATCGGGCAGGCCGAGGCCAGGTGGAATGTCCCGCCCTTGAAAGGCGTTGGCGATCTTGATGGGCACCGCAAAGATATTCCGAAGGCAATCATCCCAGCGAACGGATCTCCTCGCCGGATCGTGGGTCGTACACACAGCACGAAAGAGTCTATCGATCGGATACTCTTTCGTGAGTCTCAGTAGAAAGCCCACACTCCGTTGGCACGGGGGAAGGGAAAGTATCGACGAGTACGCGCATAGGGCCACGTCGCCAGCAGCAGCAGAGGTGTTCGAGAATGCATCTGGGCAAAAGTATTGCACTGTCAGTGCAGAGCAACCCTCCTCTTCCAAGATCGTTTCCCATGTCGGTAGAATCGACTCTAGCAAGACGCGTTGGATTGGTGGAAATACCCTAGCGATGTCGACCGTCACATCTTCGTTGAGCAGCGAGTTGAATCTTCTGAACTGCGGAGGCAGCAAGTTTACTTTGGCGAGCGGCAAACATAGGAGTGGGAGTAGCGTCTCGAACTCGGTGATTTGGGTCCGAAGCTGGGAGAGAACGTCCCGCAGGACTAAATGTCGTGGATGGTTTGACGACATGGTCGAGTCCCGGAGCAAAACGATAGGATCTACTATGTGTCCTCAATCATGTTTTGTATCGCCGCAATACACAGATTACCGACTTAGTCTAATGGGATTTCTTCCCAACCACCTTGAAAGCTCCATTGGTCATCACTCTGGCGATCTCACCTGTCTGAACCCAGCCTCGATCCTCAGTTTCCGTGCTATTTGCGGCCCCAGATAAGAGTGTCCCAACTAGCGGTCCACGCACGACAAGTTCTCCTTTGGGGTCATTGCCCCTCTCTATCGTTGCATCATCCACGTCGATGAGTTTGACTTCAGCGTTCACGCTCGGGGCGCCGACGTGAGCTGGTTCGCCCTCTACTGAAGGCAAGGATTGAAGGTCAAAGGCATGCGTAGCAAACACCGGACCGCTCGTCGATGGGTGGACGAAAGCATTTATGAGTGGAACCGAAAGTGAAATGCGGGCGGGTGTTAACGTATCGTTTGATAGCGGACCTGGAAGTAGCCCATGTCAATATTCATACCAAGAACACAACGAAGAAGCAGTCACCTCCGCCAACGACAACAGCCTTTAATGTACCTGCCATACGTCCCATAACGTACTCGCGAGCTCCATCAAATAACACACGATCCCACAAACTCTCTTTGCTTAAGAAGCCTTCAGCTAGTGCTGCCAGCTTGTGCCTCCACACAATAGGGTATATGAATGACGACTTCTTTGCACATGAGAGCACTGCAGTTGCTAAGGCCTTCAAATAGTCAGGATGAAGGACCAATATCGTGGGTGACGGTATGGGGAGCTTTGACGTGAAAAGTATGTCATCCACGCAACCACTGGGCTCGGCATCAGAATTGTAGTATATGTGGGTGGAATCACACGTTGCAAAACATGCGCCCTCGTACAGTGCAGCGTACGCAACTGCACGTCCGAACGGTGTGCTTAGAGAATGCCCTGAGACGATTGTGTCGAGAGTGGAAAGCGCGATGGAGGGTGGAAACAATGCCCTGACGGCTGTAACACCAGATGTGAAGTTGGAGTGAGTGAAGCGCGCTCCTTGTAGATCTCCAGAGGGCGTCTCGAAGAAAGTAAGAGTGAACGGATCGTTGGGACCTGGAGCAGAGGTCCAAAGATAGCAGCACTACCTGAGAGAGATGACTTACGAGCTGAAGGTGGCGTTGCCGCATTGACCACCTGTACACCGTCTGCCTCTACTTGCGCCCAGTCCAGGATTTGGGCCTCGCATGCCGTCTTCGGCCGGATATCGATGTCTATTTGACCTACTACGATGATCTTGCGGTCGTGTTCTCTCGCATCATAGATAAGTTCGAGGAGATGAGGCAAGAAGTCCACACCGACGATAATGGCAGAAAGAGGATGGGCCTCTAGAACGCGTGAAAGGAGCTTCCGCGAGCTTAAAGTGATAGAGACCATGGAGTGCTTCGCGAGTGCGAGATCGGCGATGACAAACTCTGCGCACATTCACGTCAAGTCAGCGAGAGTGCGGATAAAAAAGAAGCACACCAAGGCTATCATTCAAAAGCAACAGGACAGTAGACTCTTGAGGGAGAAGCCGGGCAATACCAGCGCCGAAGGCAGCAATGCGTTCGGTCAGTCGGGCATTGGTAATCTACATGGCACAAGTTGGTGCACGCTGCGGAGTGTGTATTCGAATCGCTCACTTTGGTCGACCAAAGTGTCCTTGGTGACTCGAATTCGGACTTGACAAAGTCATTGACTAGGTTTACATCCTTGTCGGGTCTGACGGGGAACTAGAAAATTAGATGATAAGACTGTCCCTGGGGGTAATTGAACATTTGACGTACCCTGCCCATGAGGCCAGTGCCATAGTTCCGATAAATGGCGCTTTCACCAGGATGCCTTACGCGGTCAACGTCGCTCTGTCTACCAAGGAGAATGGGGTGGACGAGGGGTTGTGGCTTGTACAAGTTCTGGAGAAGAAATACGGATACACCAATAAAACCCAGAAGCACCGTCAAGTCGTCGGTGACAAGGTAGTCGGCAAACGACATGTTATCGTCTCGTGCCAACTAGGAATGGCTCGACGGTTGTGAAGCAAGTTGGCACTTACCACGGTCATTGCCGCAGGTTTCTATTCCTGTCATCACACTGGACGCAGGTCACAGCCCCATGGAGACCGAGTAAGTCACTTGTTCGTCGTCTCCCACAGCCGTCGTTTGAACCTCGCAGTAACCACGTTTTCTCTGCTGGATCATCACCCCGCCATCGCTGGGCGGTTTCGCGGGACCCCACCTGCCTCCATCTATGCTGTGCTGTGCTACAGCGCACGCGGTCACGGTGACGTAGGTCACGTGACAAGAGGAGAGGCCCCTAGCTCTCGAGTGCATCGTTCGTCAAACTCATGATTAATAAAAGGTCGACACGGTCTAGCGCTAAAGATATGACGCGCAAGTCACTCACACATCCGCCTTGGACCGACATGATCACGGTATGTACCACGTTCGTCGTGACCTTCCATGGCAGAAGTGCCAACGTTCATTAGGAGTGCATAACGACAACTCCAGATGGGACTAGGAATGGTGTCTCCCGTCCCACAATCAAGAAGGTCAATTTGTTCTGCTCGACCAAGGTTTTGATGTGCTGACAGACCACAGTTCGTGGATTCAAAGTACCACCTATCTATCGATGCGGCCACCGCAGGTCGGCTCAATCGTGCCATAACGCATGGCACACTCACCGGAAATTTTGTACTTCCCAAAGGCTGGTTTTCTGCGCATGCGCTTCACGGAACTCACATAATTCTATATGTAGGTCCTTCCGGCAAGGTAAAGTTGGCCACGCAAAGAATGGGCGAGATTGCCAAGGAAGTGAGTCAACGTCCCCTGTGATTCTTCTGGATAACCGAACTCTGACCGCAGAATAAGAAACCGAAGCGCCCCGCGGTAACGGAACCCAGAGGCCGTGACGTTTCCACCAAGAGTAGGGTAGCTCCCTTTGTGGGAGAGCAAGCTTCGAAATCCATGCCTGGGACCAGGAAATATACTTCGATGGCAAAGAAGGCACGATTGACTCCTACCCAGGGAAGGAAAGTGCCATCAAGAAGAGGTACCACACACTTTGGGGCGTCAAAAGGGTACGTGATCTATCACCGCAATCAATCTGTGCGTATGCATCCACTCTCAGGTGTTGACTCGCGCAAGGGCCGAAACTGCGACGAGGGGGACGACCAAGTCCAGGGAGCAAGTGAAGCATGACTTGGTTAGCATCTGTTCTTGGTTCGGGCGGAGTGATGTCTAAGTCAGAATCCGCTGACAGTTGGTTCGATATTCAGATTGCCTGTGTGTTCTCATGGAACTGTCGCCTCATAAATAGAGTTTCGCGGCGAGAAGCGCTGAGAACGAAGCGCAGGCATTTGGGGCCATGCAGAGCGGGCGAGGTAAGAAAGCCTCCGTCACTCTGATTCCAAATGGAGCGAGTAGTGGCGATAAGAGTGATCGGAGAGGTGCTTTGCTTAGGTAATACAATTACGTGACCTACGTACGCAGCAACTGTTTTTGAATTTTTGATGGGTTCATGTAATTTTGGGTGTCACGTCGGGGGCTCGTTGCCCCCTCCCTTTGTCTTTCACCATCACCATCCCCGCCATCCACCGACTCCCCTCCGTCCTCCCCGTCCACTATCGTCGGTCGGGCTCGTGCAGACATATCCCACTCTAACAGTAATGACTAGCCTGTCTCTCTGACACATCCATGCATCAGCAACCGTCACCTCACAACCCCACCTCGCAGCACAATTATGGCACTCGTACCCGTAGGAATTCCGTCCTCAAACCAAGCGCGCGTTTGAGACAGTCTCCGCCTTCCTCCCATCCTCCTCCGCGCAAGATCAAGCCCGTCCCCAGCACGGCCATTTACCGTCCTGTCCCAGATCCTTGCCTCCCCACCTTTCCCCTCCCTGGCGTCATGCTTCATCCTGAAGATGCCTCTAATAAGGTCTTTCACGCAATTGGTCAATCCTTCCTCTCAGTCGTAGGTTCTCCCTGTCTGTTCCCACTATCTACAGTTCACGTTAATTTTCCCTCTACTCTATGCAGGAAAATCGCGCCATGACGATCAAAGATCTTGCAGAAATGACCCTAAAGTATGGTCTGATGTGCCAGAAGTACGTATATCTCGCCGTCCCCGCACATCTGGCTTTCGTGGCTTTGATTTCCGCCTTACCGCCATTCACATCCATACCCTGTATTTGTCTCATGTTGCTCATTGGTACACCTTCCCTTGATCGCAGTGTATCTGCTGCGTCCCAGGCTATCACGACCTACATCCGGAATCACATGGCACGATGCGAGGCACAGCAAGACCACCCTCTCCTTCTTCGTCATGTTTTGTCCGGAACTCTTGCGGACGACGACCTTGTACCTGCACTGTACAGTAGAAGGGGAGGCGCGACTAACTCGATCAAGTCCGGCTCGAAAGACCCGAGCTTCAATGACAAGGACGTTGCCCAAGTAGTCCAAGGTGAACTAGAAGGCGAACGACTTACCAACTTTCGACGGGGCACGATGGTGTGGTATCTTTCCAAGGCGGCAGGTGTCTCGTGTCCATTTGCGCGTGCTGGAATCCGTTTGTGTGAGTATGGGAAAGAGGGTAAGAATGTCGCGGGGAAACACGGCGATGAGTCACAACCAGGACCAAGGAAGCACCGCGATGAGGCACAGTGTGGAGTAAAGAGAAAGCGAGTCAGGAGGGGTTGTCGACGAGATTCTGGAGAGTCTCGAGAAAGCTCCAGCGCTCCACGGGATAGCCAAAGTCCTGCTGTCGATAGTGGATATGGTGAGCTAAGCGCCGATTCCAGTGACGACGAGCGGCCCCCGAAGGTGAAGCTCACTCTCCGACTCCGGCCGTCTCTGCCTCGCCCGATGACGCCCACAATTGGATCCCGACCGAGGGACGTTATTGACCTTTCAGGCGATTTGGCTGGTTCTTCGTCTGAAGATGACGCTGGTGCTCAAGACAGTGATGGCGCCGACATGCCTCTTGATCCGCCCGATGCACCGTGGAGTCTCCCCCCCTATCCGCGCCGGTCCATCTCCGTGCCCTGTTACACGCCGACTTGCAACGAACGCGCTCGCTCGCCATCATTCTTGGCCCAGCGGCATGCGGCAACAGACAAGAGGAGGCGGTCACCATCCGTTCCCTGGAGTGCATCTCCACCTCCCGACTCGGACCATGACGATTTCGACCTCGACTTTGACTCAGACGTCGACTGGGATTCCTCCTCCCTCTCCGTTCCCTCACCCGCATCCGCTATTCGAGACAAGGTTGATATCACTGATGATCTTCAACCATTCAAGCGTGAACCCGCTGATATCCGCGACATGCTGGATGCTTGGGAAGACCTCGATTGCGCGCCAACATCCACCGTATCATCCGCCACCGTCAAGCTACCAACCACGGACGACCTCAAGTTTGACGCTCTGGAGCTCTGGGAATGGGAATTTGAGGGCGGTTGGACTGGTACTGTAGAAGATCAAGACGATTTGCCCATTGTGAAAATGGAACACGAGGAACACGAAAGTCTCACCTCCTTTCGAACACTTGCGTCGGGATTTACGGTCTCTCCATTCACGTCCTCGTCTCATCGCTCATCGTCCTCCCCTGTCTTGGAATCAGGGATGGGTTCATTCACTCACCACTCACCACTTTCACCTTTCATACTACACGCACCGTCATCTGCGGCATTGTTTCCGAATGGAACCAGGGATGGCTGCGCACTGACTTGGCAAGATGCTGAGTTGCTCGGCCCAGACAGTGTACATCTACATGAATTCGAGGACGGATGGGCTAGTGGGGTAAGAGTACACCCCGATTGCAACTTGCCCCTACGATCTGCTTCGGACAAGGCTATCTCTTTGCTGTCTGTTGAGTCTAAGCACGAGTTAGAGGATGTTGCGTGCACGGTGACCAAAGAGGCGGGTGCTTGTCATACCGATTCCAGGATCTGTCCCTCGCAATCTCCATCTGGGGTGGTTTCAGACGTCGTAGTCGTGCGCACGTGTCGTCCGTGCACTCCCGACATATGTGCAACCCAAGTCGAAGGTACGCAGTGTACACGCTTCGTCTTACAGAGGAAACTTACCCTACTCGTAGGCATTTCTGTATACCAGACGATGCTCGGTCCGAGCCTTCTCTTGAGACGCATTGACACAGACTTTGTGAATCTCAGTACGATTCTGGCTCATTCATCCCTATCCCCTCCATCGCCTCTTCCTAACGCGTGTGTTACCGTGTCTCATCCTTCCTTATCCATCAATGGAATCTGGGCCCCCCTCAGTGTCGCTCGCTTGTACGCCCATGATTTACCAAAGGGAATAGAGTGTATTTTTCTCTCTGACGACCTGGTTATGCGCTTTCCTACCGCCCTACAAGACTTCTACCACAAGAGCACGTCTGGGAGGTTATTTAATCAGTTTGGGCCACACTTCAATGCCTCGCTTTCTTCTCCCAGAGCCGGGACTCTTTTGCATATGCTTCCATTTGACCACGGAAAGTCCGCGAAAGAAGATGTATGGGAAGCTTCTATCGAGGCCGGACTTGTTGAGGAGCCGTTATTAGCCATTCCACCCTCCGTTAATCTTGCGCTGGCCGCGCTGCACCCGTCGACGTCGGCTGAAGTGGCCACTGCCCTGCCGGAAATGCCACTCAGTCCCACAGAGCAGGAGATCTTTCGTGCTCTTTGTGTTCATCCGGACTGGGAAACGGAGGAAGTTGGGACAGGCGGCGACGGGGGGAAAGCTGACGCTGTGCCCGAACCTAGTCCCGCGCGTGAGAAGCCATTGCGGCGGTCTAGGAGGGTTGCGGATGCTGCTGCTGCACGATCTCGCGTTGCTCCGCCAAGAACGAAAGGTCCTCGACACTCTTGATACGTCGACAGATTACTCCCCCCTTGGTTGCTGTTTGCTCTTCGATGTTTCAATTCGTTCTATTGCCCCTTGCGTCTCAAGTTTTTGCTAGAAATTGTATCCATGTTTTTCGACGTCGCGTCCGTATACCTCGCGTATTCTATGATCCCCACTCGTCTCTGAGCAGTGCATTCTACCCGTGCTCGTTTAATGACCTTTACATGTTCGTACGATAAATTACAGTGCGTTGTAACAGGGTGGTGATCTCGCGGCCGAGTGCACCCGAGAAGGTGGAAGGTCACTTGGCGGAGTGTGAAATGGCCGCTTGGGATTTCTTGTCTGTGGTTTGTTCCCAACCACGAAATTTACTTAGTACTCCGTATTCATCTGACCCAAGTACGCCAGGTATCTCAAAGTACTGCCCCGTGGTCATCCTTTGCTTTACTCGCTTCCCCCCCCCGTCTTTCCTACTTCATTCCCGGCCAAGTGCAAGCTAATCCTTCGACACGCCTCCACCGTCGATTTCCGCACAAGACACGACCACCCAAAGTCCATCCGTCTGGCCCACGGCTCGCCTTTTGCTTTATCTACCCATTGCATGAAAAAAAACGGACAAGCGTCCGGTAATCCCCATTCACAACCCAACGATAATCTTTAATTGCACACGAAAGCACGTCCTATAATGTCTTTATCCGCCTCAGACAACAATGGCTCCTATTCAAGAGTTTCTTCGGGCAAAACTCCACCCCCCGCACCTTCCGCAGCCTTCGCAAAGAGGTGAGCATCCCTTCTTCAGCCATATTGGAGTAGCTAATGATCATACCACAGAGCCCGGGAGATCCAAGCGGAAGAACGCTTAGGAAGATATAGACCACCTGCGCTGCGCGCCCTTGCACCCTCTGTGTCTCCTCCAAACGACTTGACTCCCAACGTTTCATCCCAGGGCGATAGTGACATTACTCCAGCATCGGCCTATCCTCCCGGCTTCAGGAGAGCTAGGGCCGGCACTCTACCTTCTGACGTCCACCTTGCGGCCCAAAGATTCGCTGCCGCTTCCAATACCTTGGGCAGCACGACACCTTCTACAGAATCCTTCACAGAACAGGTCCAACAGCGACAAAATGCCAACGCTCCCCCCAGCCTTGTCGTGCCTTCACGCCCTGGCCTTCGTCATTCCGCCACCTCCGTTGCCCCCGCCACCATGACCAGTACGCCCGTAGGTGTCGTCGAGCGTAACAGTCGCCTTAGGTCTGGTTCCCTGACGTTGCCGTCTTCCGGCTTAACGAACGCATTTGGACCCTCCATCTTCTCCTCGTCTTGGTTATCATCCGCAAATCCTTCTGGCTCATCGTTTCCCGTTTTGGATGAGTTGCGTTCGGTGACTTCCGCAGATTCGGCGGATGACTTTGATGTGCACACTCTTGATTACCTTGGCTTGGATGACAGTCACCGTCCACCACCAGCAGCTACAATCTCCGAGCTACGTACACAGGCGCAAGCGGCGATTGCAGGAAACCTGGCTAACCCACCCCGCTTGCGTGCAAGTACTGTTTCCAACCCATATCGTGCACGTTCTTCTGGTGCCACTTCGCTGTTGGCTACGCCCAGCGCCGAAGACGAGGAAGAATACTTCGAAAACTATGAGAACCAGCAATTATATGGGCGCCAGCGCCTTAGCTCGTATGATGGCTCTCTCTCTGACGCAAGCCTTTTGCACTCGTCTTATGTTGCCAAAGGATTCAAGCAGGCTGATCACCTCTCCCCTGGCAGCGCACTGGCCTCACGGCCCCGTGCCATATCCGTCGGGACTCTCGACGACCCCACTCGTTCTCTCCAACGCCGTGTTGTGACGAGCGAAATTCAGACCCCATACCTGAACGACCTTAGCCCAGCTACAAGCAGCCTCACCAGTCTTTCTAATCCTGCCAGTATTCTCAAGTCGGATGCCAAGCTAGCGTCCCGCAACACGTCTTCTTCCACCGTCCATTTTCCCAATGGCGAGGTTAGCCGTGCGTCGGCTTACCTCGTTGCTCCTAATCCGCAAGGAAGGGCTGTTTCGCCAAAGTCTGAGGCAAACAACAATTCACAGATACAGACACCTACTCGATCATTGTGGATTGGCAACCTCGACAGTGCTGTGACCAGCGAACAGCTCATTCACGTTTTTGCTCCTTATGGTGCTATTGAGAGTTTGAGATTGTTGCCCGAGAAGGTTCGTTTTGTCCAGTTCCTTGGGAGTAACGCTCACCAGTGGATCTAGGAGTGTGGTTTCGTCAATTTTGTTGATCAAGCGGATGCTGTCCGTGCAAAAGATGATGTCTTGAACCGTCTGGGAGGCAACATTGGCATGCCTAATGGACAGACAGTACGAATCGGATTTGGAAAGGCCGACAGTGCACCAATTGCACCTGCGAAGGGTACCACCATCACGAATTCTGGTGCAACTTCACCCAACAGCATGAGTAAGAGCGCCAGTCCTGGGTTAGGCGGCTTGGACGCTCAGTTGCAGTCTACTCCAACTCGTGCGTTGTGGATTGGCTCCATTCCCAGTACCACGACCCCCGCCACAATCCTCAATGTCTTTAGTCCCTACGGGCCCATCGAGTCTGCTCGTGTCCTGACACACAAGAACTGCGGCTTCAGTTAGTTTTTATTATGTGGGACGTGGGCATGTTGCTGATGCCTTTTACAGTCAATTTTGAACGCCTCGACGATGCGGTTCGTGCGAGGAAGGCACTGAATGGCCGCGATGTGCTGGGTAGTGACGTCGGGGCTATCCGCATTGGGTTTGCTAAGGTACCAGTCAAGAATGGTCAAGAAGGCAATGGTACACAGGATGACGGTCCCAGCGTCGCAGTACAAGGTATCGGTGATCTGAGCGTCGGTGCAACTATTCACGCGCTGCGGAGCGTCAAAGGTGCTTCAACGATCCCAGCTGATCAGCAGGTTCTTGGAGGAACAGTCGAAAACTACCGTTCAAATTTACTTCTCAGCATGATCGGCTCGGGCATGCATAATGTAGCGTATGTTTCTGACGGACTCTCGAAGCCTGCTGGGTGGACCCCGTCTGTGACGGAGCAACAAATGATCATGCGAGAACTCAGCAAGGGAAGTACCGATGCGGAGACTGACATCCAGGCCCTTTCTGGTCAGTCATCTGCACCCTGTACTGCCTGCTTCTCATCTTTAATCAGAATTCCGACCTCCCACAATGTACTACACCACGATACCACTCGTCTCGGAGAGACCGAACAACAGGCGATGGGATGCTTCTAAACTTCGCGAGCTCCGCAAGCGACTTGACTCTGGCACAATGTCTGTCGACGAAACCGATCAGGTTGCAGGGGACTTCCTCGATGGCGAAATTGTTGATTTAGCTTCCGACTGGCTTGGAAACACGGTTGGTATTGCCTGTATTGTAGAGCTCCGTGGAATTTCTCTGAAAACTTCCTGCAGGTTGTTCAAAAGCTGTTTGAGAAATGTTCCGCAGGCCCAAGGTTTGCAATGTTGGAACGAATCACACCCCATCTGGCTATGATTGGAATTCACAAGAACGGAACTTGGGCTGCGCAGAAAATCATCGAGTGCGTGCAGACTCCCGAAGAGGTTATGCTTATTGTGCAAAATCTGAGGGCTTACGCACCTCCCCTGCTCCTCGATCAATTTGGGAACTATGTCGTGCAGTATGTCACCCGTCGATATTTCACTTCCACGCTTAACCGAACCATCAGATGCTGTTTGCGCTTTGGTGCACCTGCAAACGAATTCATCTTCGATGCCATGGTCGATCGTATGTGGGAAATTGCGCAAGGTCGTTTCGGAGCAAGAAGCATGAGAGCGTGCCTCGAGAGCCCTCATATCACCGTCAGTCAGCAACGACGTATTGCTACCGCCGTGATTCTCAACTCGATTCCCCTCGCCACCAATCCGAACGGCGCGTTATTGCTAACCTGGTTACTGGACACGTCATCTTTCCCATCACGATACAGTTTGCTTGCGCCACGGTTTACTCCTCACCTCTCGCACCTTTGCACGCACAAACTAGCGTCACTTACTGTCCTTCGAATTGTTAACCAAAAGATCGAACCCGAGGCATCACGCCAAATTGTGCAGGGATTGTTCTCGTCGCCTGGGGATCATGTGCTAACGGACGTCCTTGGAGACCAAGTGAACGGTGTTGCAGTCGTGCACAAAATCTTGACAAGTCCCTTCCTTGACCTTGCCGACAAACCAAACTTTGTTGAAGCAACAAAGCGCGTGTTGATCGAACTGAAGGTGATAGCTACCCAAGCATATCGTCGTCTCATCGAGGAAGTCGGCCTACCCATTCCCAGTTATCAGCCGACGTACACCACCAACGGTCCACCTAGTAAAAAGGGACAATCTCACAATTCTTTTGGTGTTCCTGGCCTCCCTTCCGGATACCCTTCCAATGACCAGGGCCTGGCCTCTATGATGGCTGCCCTGCAAATGGGTGGTCAGAACCCTCAGTCTGGACCACCTCAACTGCAGATTGATCCCGCGTTTGGTCAGAGTAATACGCCCGCTCGTCCCCGCTCTTCGAACCCCCCATCCGCGTTCTCCCCTTCCTCAGACCCCTTTAATCCGTTTGCGCTTCGCTCGCCGGACATTGGCGGTTCCCGCACAACCGTTCGCCGCAACGGGATTGTGCCTGCCACAACCTCTATAGCACAGACACCCGTTTCCACGCTTCCTTACGGTCCTCAGTCTCCTGGCATTGGGCAGCCCGGCAGTGTTCTTGGAATGGGTCAAGCCACCTACGGTGGCCAGACCGTTCCCCAGGTCTATCCGTCGTATGCTATGTACCAAGTGTACCAACAGACGCCGCCAACTAACATGGGTTCATTCAATTAAAATGACTTCTCTGCTACGAAATCCGTCCATGACACTGCACCTCTTGCATATTGAATGAAATTATTCCTTCCGTTGTCTATCTATCCTCCTCGCTATAGTTCCGGTGGTTGCCAAAGACCCTCACTTTCACTCTCTTCCCTGATACCCCCTCTCCCTGATACTTTTCCAGACTCCTTTTGGCATGAAACCGGACAGAGTTACGAATCTTGGCCGATGCTGGAATGTTACTATCCTCATTTTCTATTCTTCACTAGGCTAGGTCGACTTTTGCGACCTTGTATATGTACATGGCGGATGGCTGTAAAACATGGCCGTAAAGTATTAGACAATAAATTGCTTCCATGACTTTGCAGGTGCTCGATCTGAACTCTCACCTCCAGACTATGGGGAATGTTTCCTCCAAAGCACTACCAAAGGAAAAACCAAGCTTGCCCGCGGGCTCCCGCACTCCTTCCGCTGCTAGACCCGAGAAACCGTTGGCCTTCGAGAGCAGAAACGAAGGTGAGGGAACGCGCCTTTCGTGCCATCCCGGAAAGCACCACAGCCTCCTTTAACAGCCATCGAGAGGGATGCCAAGGATCCTTACTTTGCACAAAAGCTGAGCCAACTGGGCCCGGTACGAATCGACCACCACTTGCATACAGTCCGAACCGTGAGCTCCTCCCCCAGGCACCTGGGACAGTTTGTGACACAGAGGTCGTTTTGTTTTGCCTCGGCGGGACGGGGATGAGGGCAGGCGAGTGACGTGCAGGACATGTATCGCTCCAGGATCCGGTCGGAGGCAGAGGCCACCAGCGTGCGGCCGACGCAGAACCGTCTGCTGGCGTCTTCCCTGACGGAGCTGCTCGAAGCGAGAAAGTCGGTCACGGACCGTGCGGAACTGGAGGCGCTCGCGAGACGGTATCGCATGGACGTGGTGACGCTGGAGCGAGTGAGTCGGGTCGTGAACACGCCGAGCATCGACGAGAGCACGGTCGTCCGGACCACGCACGAGCATGGGGAAGAGTCTTTGACGATGTTGGTAGGTCGGACCCTCCTAAACTCATTTCATTGGCTCACGGCGAATCAGGCGCGTTGGATCGATCCTGTGCCTTCTCGTGCATGATGTCTAGCGAATGTAGAGTTACAGTACGAGCGTGGTGAATACACGAGTCGATTGCTATGCTAGAAATATACCCGCAGAGCGTTCCCTTGCATTGATTCCGTTGGACAATATGGGCATTTGACACGCCTGCAGAGATGTGTCAACTACAGAGACGGCAGAAAATTCAAGAGCAGAGGACGAACCCGTTCACTTTGCTAAGTTTCTGTAAGCTGTCCTTTGTGATGACGTGTCCACAAGTCATCATCATGGGAGGGTTCTGTTCTGTGGACTGGTCCTTGGAGACAGGGCATGCAAAGATCGAGTGATAGCGGTTCTCTGGAGGAAGGGGTATCTCGATCTGCGAGAACAACACGATCAGTGATCAAAACCCCACACCGAGACGAACAAGCATACAGGAAGCTCGTCGCTTTGGCTCCACTCGCTCTTCTTCTCTTTCATCACGGTCCGCGCTTTTTCAATCCTTGCCAATGCACCGCCGCCGCCGATATCGCCGATGACTCGGAGGGGGACCTGTCGGCTCATTCCTAGACTCGCACAATACTCTTTCGCGAAGAGTGGTTCGAGGTCGGTATGGAGGGAAGGCGAGGCAAGATCTGCATATGGGGACCGCTCCAGTTTCTGCTTGGGGAGGTAAGCCAGAGAGGCCATGAGGCGTTTGAACTCGGACGCGTGCTCAGGATAAAATCCTCGCAAAGCCGCGTTTGCGTACGATATCGCTGGAATGGGATGGGTCGGGTCAGAGGAAAGGAGTAGCCGCACGTATTGAGAGCGGTGGAGGTAGAACTCCAGTGGAGAAGACCGAGAACGAAGGAGCGAGCGGTTCTTCCTGGACCACCTGATGACACGCATCAGCTTTCAAGTAGGGTGGGTCTTCGTCACAGGGTGCTCACTCGAGCGCAGGGCCTACGTCCTGCCTTCGCAGTGCTGTGATGATGCGATGAAGCTCTACGAACTGGCTACGCAGTTCAGACGTGACTTCGACGCTGGACTCCTGGATGCTGTTGGCCAGTGTGTCCGTGAGGCAAGGCATAGTCGACGTACATCAATGAAGGTCTCTGCAGTGGTAAACTGCCCTGTACGAAGGAGATGTAAGGCAATCGTACGATCGAGCGCTTCCTTGGCTGCATGAGAAGTAAAGAGAGGGCTGTAAGTAGGCAGGGGCTGCGTAAATCTCTAGTCAAGGGACGGGCATGAGCGTTGCACGGGTTCGGGTGACCACGTCAGACCTTGTCCAAAGCCTTTCCGAGCCTCGCAATCGCATTGTAAACCTCCTTTTGCTTCTCGTCGATCTCCTTCTTCCTAGCCTCGACCGTCTGTGACAGCATCGCGAACGTGTCTTGAGTGACGGTGCCGGCCTCGATCCTGCTCTTGACCTCATATAAGGACTGCAGTAGAGTGTCCAGCGTGCTTTCGACAGAGGGAGTCTTGCCCTTTGTCGAGCTCTCTATCGACGTCCTAAGCTTCTCCAGTTCTTTCATGGGTCCGTCCATAGCCGTGACGATGACGATCCTCGTAGCGGATGAGTGTCGGTCGCGGACCGCGTTCACTCCATGTCACGTCACGTCGACCATAGAATGCCTCAATTCCTGGCCGGCGACGAGCTGGGCAGCATAAAATCCGTCTCGTACGATCCAGATGCACCGCCAGCAGACAGCCTCCTCTTGAAGACCCTCCACGACGGTACTTCGACCGGTCGTGCGCGAGGGATACAAAAATTGGCCATCTCCGGGGGTGACCCGAGCGTGGTGCGTGCCCTCGTCCATCGACGAGTCGAGCGCGATGAATAATGTCAAGACAAGCTAGTTTCAGCACACGCAGACGGCACCCTCCGTCTCGCATCACTGTCTGGCGAGGGTCAACTGGCAAAGCTCTACGAATGGAAGGAGACGAGGTTTACACCTGATCGCTCCTTCGTCGGTCTGGCGTCAACACAAAAGTAGGTCGTAACAAACAAAGGAAACGGACATGAGGTTGCTCATGAAAGAAAAAAAAAAGTGCCGCATACTCGTGCGCCGCTAATGGTGCGCTTCGACGGACTTGTACAAGCGGGGAGGCTGGCCCGACGCATACACTCGGCGCACTCCCGTCGCGGCTTACGGACTGGAGGCTCGGTCCCGATCAAGAAACCTTTGCTTACGGTGGTGACGAAGTCGAAGTGTCAATCTGGAGCACGGAACGCGCTTTCGAGTCACGACCAGACAGCTCTGTGATACCTCCAAGCAACAAGAAACGAAAAAGAACAGAAACCTTGTTTCCTGGCGAAGTATGGCGTGCCAAGAATGTAGCAAACGACTACCTCGGACTGCGGCTACCAGTTCATAATACCTGTCTCACATACATCCCCTCTTCGCCTTCGTCGAATCAACCACAAATACTTGCCGGTACCCGATTTGGTGATCTTCGGAGGTACGACACACGATCCGGACGGCGGCCTGTCAACAACTTTACAGGGGTCGGTAAGGCAGGCGGTGTTAAATTAGTCGAGAGTGGACTGTCAGAGCAGTGAGTACCGAAGGAAAATGGTTATTCATCGGTGACCACACCATCCCTTCCAGTGAAATATTTGTATCGGATCAAGGGACGAACCTCTTCGCACTAGATATGCGCACTGGCAGGGTGAGCTACGGATACAAGGGTATGCATCTTTGCGGCTTCCCTGACATCCGTTAACCCTAATATATTCGCTCTAGGGATATCCGGAACTGTGAATTCTTTGGCCATAGCGCCGTCACTCCTGGCATCCGTGTCTGAAGATCGCTATGCCCGTATCCACAGCACATTCCCACCTGCTGCCGAGGTCGGGAAACAACAGGAAGCCAAGGGTACCGTGCTCGACAAAGCACACATGACTACAATCCCTACTGTAGTTATCTGGAACCAAAATGCTGTAGGCGATCGGAACGCAAACACCGAGGATGAAGTCGATATATGGGAACTAATGAAGCGTGTGGAAGAAAAAGATCGAGAATGAGCAGACACAGTGCGCTGCATTACCGCTGAAAAGATATAGTGGTTTCTGGTAGCCGTG
>JBBPKC010000007.1:109057-132112 GCA_038089055.1 Tylopilus aff. balloui | reverse complement strand
AACGCAAACACCGAGGATGAAGTCGATATATGGGAACTAATGAAGCGTGTGGAAGAAAAAGATCGAGAATGAGCAGACACAGTGCGCTGCATTACCGCTGAAAAGATATAGTGGTTTCTGGTAGCCGTGCTATCACCAGACGCGTGACCGGTAACATACATGATACCAGGGGACTCGCTTAGTGTCCTATCTTACTTTTCCATGTGTGGCATCTCGAAATCATTCTTGCCAGTTTGGTCTAGATGAATGTGTTAACAGAGGCCCAGACCGTGCAAACGAACCAGATGTTAACAATCTATCATCGCTTGCTGTATTTCTTCACGTGATGTCATCACAAATGGGCCGTTTTGGAAAATGGTCTGGTCGAGAGGTTCACCCACAACCTGACGCACATTCATTACGAAAAACACCCGGCGTCGACAAAGAAACGTACCAAAACGATTTTGGTGTCATCTTTGACTGCTGTGATCTTGCTCCGGTCTCACCACTTTCGCTGGACAGGACAAACGTATATAAGCTGTCGTGGACGGAAGCACCGTCTCCGACGGCAATCCCCCCCCATACGTCAGCGTCTGCACATCATGCGAAAGGCGACGGATACGATAGATGAACGATATCCAACCGGCGGCTAGGGAGAATACATAAGCCATGTTCCCATCAGAAGGGTGAGAGGACCGGCGAATATTCTGGAACATGCTGTCTCCCGAAATTTTCATGGCGATGTGGAAATACCAGCAACTGCCGAGGGGTCGGACGGGAGATTCGATACCGTGACTTTTCCCACTGATCACGGGAATGGTGATGAAACCTTGGGGACCATTTGGATGTGCAACGGAATAGTATTTCGAAACAATGCCAACCGGCGTGGGGAGGTCACTATCGATACACGCACGCGGTAGGGCTGAGTTCTTGATAAGAGGATTTCTCATGACGGGGAACTTACTACTATCTGCAACGAGAGGGCGAGGCGCCAGTGGTCCTATCACATGAATGAGCCTAGATCATACCTGCTTGGGCAAGCCAATCCAGAGTTGCAGACCCCTTGGTCAGGGAGCACTTGGCGCATGCACCGGCATCTCGGCGTGTATGCTGCCCTTACCCTACTGAAGCCCGATGTAAGTGGCGCGGGAGACTGGAGAATGAGTGGACGGCGCACGGCACACATCCACTGGACGCCACCTGTCTCGATGGTTCCAGCGTGACCTGCGGAGTCCTCATAATGGCTGGATCTGTATACGGATAAAGGGCAGTAGTTTCAGAGGGCCACTAGGGTACCCTGCCCTTGGAGCATGTAGGTGAGGGTAGCTTGACCTCGATGGGGGAGATCGGGGAAACCCTGTCGGTCCCGATATAGGTTGGGTTGGGTTGGGTCACCGCTGGAGAGAGGGTTGTGCTCACGGCGCTTTACGAGACATGGAAGTGATCCAACAGCATGAAGGGGGTTCAAGCTGGGCAGGGCCGCGGACCCGATGGAGCACTGAACGTGTACGCCTACGCCCTGGGAGTGTGTTCTATAGACGGAGATGAGAGAGGGATGTACAGACTTCTGCGGTCTCTACGGTGAGCACCTCGTTGAGGACCGTGCGGGAGATGGCCGCCGTCAGAGACGAACGTGCGTACCCGAATCGTTCGCCGATTCAATATTTCAGACGCCCCCCCCGATCGCATCTCGAACGATAGCGCCAATCAGCGTATATATTATCTCGTCATGCCTTACCTCCCCTCACTAATGGACCGTTTCCTCGCCCCCCACACCTCTGAAGCCCTCGCCCACTCCCATCTCACGTACGTTCGTCTCCCCGCTTACTCCCACCTCTCACATCCCCACAGCGAAAACTGGTTCACTTGGGATCAGGACCATCCCTCCTTCAACGAAACGCTCGTCGCAGGTTGTGCCTCCTATCAGGCCTTCAACCGTTACCTCTCTGGCTCAGACTTGTTCATCCTCCCTCGCTCCCGCAGCGAACTCGAGAGCGTCTTGTACGTCGTCTCTCCGTGATGCCACCAGCTTGCACTCACTAACACACTACAGGCGGCGGTATGCCTACGATAGCATCCACAATGCAATCGCCATTTCTCGCCGTCCCCTTCAGCGCGGCGGTTACAGCAGAGTCTGTCGTGTCCCCGTCCTTGTCTCGCTCTTCTCTTACTCCCTCCTCAGACATGCATGCTGGCCGAGAAGAGTATCCGCGACGTACTAAATACCAACGACAATGTCGAGGTCCTCCTCGCTCTACACACCGCCGATCGTCTGTCTCAGCCCGCCTCGAACAGGACTTTGGCCCCGACGACTCTTAGAACTTGATGACGCGTTGCACTTTCATTCCCGTTCTACGGTAACGTATGTTTAATGTCGGTAACCTTGGCGCCACCCACTTCCAGATCGCATCTGTACTTGCTAGCTTTGCAACTTTCCCGACGTTCTTCGCCACCGCATGCCTTGTACTAGTCATCATTATTAACTTATCGCTTGGCTCAGATGATGTATCACGAACGTGTGACTCCCAGTTTGGTTCCCAACGCAGTCTGTCCTGTGTGAGCGATGGCATAAGCACCGTCCAAGACGCGCGTCGAGTCATCGACCGTGGTTTCTGATGTGAACCCGTACGTTAACAGAAGTTCATTACACTCCCGTAGAAACCTTCCCTCGCCGCTGACAAAGTCAAAGCGAATACAACACACTCACGTGACCAACATCTTGGCATGCGACACAGCTTGGCGGACTCACCTGGGCCCATCGACGTCTTGTGTAGGGGCAGCGTCAGCACGAGCACTGGCGAGCTGTCCAAGCCGCGTATGCGATCGCCATCTACGTGATGGTCTGTATGGCGCGGAAACAGCCGTACCGATATAGATCGTTCAGGAACGACGCTACAACGTTATCATATCTGATGAACCCGCATGCCGCATCTGGTCAGCGTACGACGAGCTCTTCTTTCCCGATATGACACATACCTATTGCGTGGTATCCGTGGCAGCGGGCGGTTTCACCCACAGCAACTGGGGACGCCGTTCCGCTTGGCTGGGAACTATCAGCCCTCCGACATCCATCAGGCAGTCCAGTCCGAAATCACACGTTACCCGTGTTGGGCACGATCAAGCCCACCGCCAAGATAGCGCCAATGTGGAGAATGAGTATCCGAACAAACGTTCGTTCTATGGCGCGAGGGGCATTCTTCTTCGGGTTCGTGGTCTCTCCCACCGTGGCACCGACGAGTTCCCTCCTAATGAAAGCAAATGATGCGGTGGTTAGGGTACCCAGAGACAGAAAAAGACCGCTTGGTGATCATCGTGAACATGTGACAACAAACAGTTACCCATGGCGCCACTGGAGAGCCGCCAGTATCGAAATTTAACCCAGCATGCGAGGGTTTCCACCGAGATCGGTGACCATACCCCAAAGCGTGGAACCCCCCGCAGTGAGAAGATCTCAAGCCCGCGCCCCGGAATACTGCGCACACCTTGCAGGATTTTGAACAAAACCCATCCTCGGATCGAAATCCTCTCCAGAGTGAATGAAACGCGAAACGCGATATAGAACGACTAGTCGATTCGTCGTAGCGTGCGAAGAGTATGAACTTGTCCGTACTCCGGGTGAAACACGATCGCCCAATGCCGCATGACGATGCGGGGGCAATGAAAAACTACTTCTAGCCACGGCCAAGTCAAACGCAGGGTCCACGAAACGTGCCGCGTAACATCCGCAAATCTTGTGTTGTGAGGCAGGCAGGCAGGCAGGCAGACTATCCATAGAGTGCGAACAAGGCCAAGTAGCAGACCAAGCTCACAAACGTACCCTAAATGCGAGCCCTAGAGGATTGCCGCGGACGAGTGCCGTCCTAGTGCCGATAAACCCGTTCCGATGGTAGTAGTACTCACGAATCCCAGTTTGCTCGCGCGAGTGTAACACGGGATCATCAATATGTGATGGAAAGCGTCACCAGTGTCAACCCTTGGCTGTCATGATCCTCTTCGCTGGCAGGCCAGCTCGTTGGCGTGCCGATGGTAGATTGTTTCGTAGATCGAGGAAAGGTGTGACGGGAAGCTCACGACCAGTAAGAGCATGGCGTTTTCTCGGGGCGTGGAAGCCTACGTATACGAGATGACCACCAAGGGCGATGTGACCGAGTTCGAATCCGATAAGCCGGATACAAATTTCGTTCGGCAAATGATAACGAAAAGTTGTACAGTCATCGCTACCATTGCAACAGACATGTCACAGTTTATGTCTGATTTCTTTCCGTGAGATCATCCCGAAGCGACGAGCAGGTACCCCAGTGAGAAATCTTTCTGCTTGCGCATAGCTTTCCCGGAGGTTGACAGCATCAGGGTTATTCCTCTCCGACAGCGCTACTTTAAGCAGCGTCTTGATAGCAAGTATGGATGAATGATCCAGACCATCAAGCTCGGAAAGTAGGTGCTCTCGAACTGCGGCGTGAAACAACTCGGTAGGCTGAGAGGGGAAAATTTTACTGTCAAAGGATATGCATATATGTCATATCGTTTGCAGCTCCCGTGAATAGTGCACAAACTTACTTGATAAAACCGCATTCGAGTAGTTCTTGAGCGTTCTTCCTCTGACTGAACAAGAGCACCTCGTTTGCCTTGGCGAGACCCACTATAGATGTTGGTGGAACCTAGGAAACGGGTTCAAAGTAGACTTACTTCGATTAATGAAACTGACGCTCGCTCCGCCTTCAATCCCCATCCCTTCAAACAACGTCGATTGAAAACACAGTCGCTGCAGAATAAGACGCACCCAGAAAGGAGAACCCAGTATACAGCCATGCGTTAGGGAGAGCGTAGATAAAATCAAAGTTGCCTAGGAATGCTTGAAGCCCGCCACGTCATCAGTGCCAACACACGTCGGAGGTTTGACCTACCAGCCGCAATGCCTGCATGGCTCCATGAAGCGCTGACCATGATTCAACTCATGGGGCCACTCACCCATCACGGGCCCATTGAGAGCAGCAACCAGAACCTTGCTGTGGGTATGGAGCTATAAAGACATGAATGTGTGAACAACCAGTTATAGAGTGCAACATACCGCTCGGGTGCAGTCTGTGTTTGCTGAAACGACTCGAGCGCGGAACTGGTCTCGAACTGTTGGCTCGACATGTTTTGAATCCTTTACATTAGTCCCTCTGCAAAATCAGGACGTTCACGGCGCTGGGCTGGACTGAACGACGGCCACTCACGCGCAAAACCAGTTTCCGTTGGCTGGAGCAATCGAACCTCAGTCAAACAGAATATAGTATTTGTCGGCGCAACTCACCTTGCCATACTGTGACGACGACATCCTCGCGTTTGTCGATTTCTCTGAGCGAGTTCGCGAAATTGTCGTAATCTGTCGTCATGCTCAGCGTCCTGCACTCACGAATTCGACATGACGGTGATGGAAACCTTCGGCCAACAATGCGTTGAGTCGTCGTGGCTCGTTGAGGGTGATAGTCGCGATCCCTTGGGACACATTGACCTGGATTTTACTCGATTCCATGGTGGACGAGACGACCTTCGAGTCCGGTTCAACATGGCGCCGTACTCGGACCATGGCTTTGCCGGTATAGCCGGTCACGTCGACTAGCATTCTATCGTACTACAGAAGGTACCGTCTCCCTTACATACCACCTCTTTCGCTCCACAGATCAAGGGTCCTCTTCGCTGCGGTCGCTAGGATATTCTCTTTGCCTATGTTAAAGTTTGACCTTGACAAGTCCTCCAGGATAGACTTTACGTTATCCTTGACTATGTCCAGTTCTTCTCCTGCTGTCCGCTTCCCCAGCTGCCCGAGTAAAACACAGATATTGACGCGAAGCTCGACCGGATATGAGGCTAATTCTCGTTGTTTGGGGCTGGAAACGTCGTCGCCACGAAGGATGTTCAACAGACGGTCGAGGGTACGTTTCTGAGGTGGAACTTGATTGCGCGCAAGAGGAGAAGTGATGACTGGAGAGCCCGTGTCGCTGTTAGTTAATGCTACTGTCGACATCGCTGCAGAACCCGGGGCTGGGGGGGCGACCTCGTCCGGGAGGGGTGCTAAAAGAGTGTGCAGGACCAGCTGGCCTGATATAAGTGAGCACGGTGATTGTGTATGTCAACCGTTCGGCGTACCTCCATCCCGGTGGGTACTCAGTAGACTGAGTGCAACGATGGCTTCGTTGATGAGAATTGGATATTTTGCACTTCTACCAACCAGCGCAGCGAGGGCATCAACACAGGGTGGTGTGGCCAGTGCTTGCATAGCCCGTTCTCTTTTTTGCCGCCTCATCTGGTTTTCCTCTGTGCTTCGCTGTTCGTCTGTGGGATCGCTGGACCAAAGTGACTTGATGAGATTGACGATGACGCGTGTCCCTTCGCTCTTGATAGCAGTCATGTCGGATCGCTTGATCAACGCGAGGAGTTGCAAGAGTCCTGTTACTGTGGTGGTTGGGCCATCCAAAGGTAGTACAACAGCGAGTGAATTGCCAACTTGGGTCAAGTATATCGTTAGGAAGAGGGTGGGACAGGTTCATGGAACCAGACTTACAACAGTTGTTACAGAGATGCTTTACGACGCCGATGGCATTGACTCGCACGATGTCTGCCATGACATCACCGCGGTCGTCCCAAACACCGCTTGCCA
This sequence comes from Tylopilus aff. balloui, assembly GCA_038089055.1. Lineage (NCBI taxonomy): Eukaryota > Fungi > Basidiomycota > Agaricomycetes > Boletales > Boletaceae > Tylopilus > Tylopilus aff. balloui. The sequence continues at coordinate 125,490 of JBBPKC010000007.1, read as the reverse complement.
CAACACGTTCGACCACTTCAGCATTGCTCAGAGCTATACGATTGGGAACAGATTGAACAGATGCTTGGGAAAGATGCTTGAGCAAGCCAATCACTCCATGTTTCAGCTTGGGGTCCGTCGCAGGTGAAAGCAAAGGTTCCGAGGACAGTAGCTGGGCAATGCTATGTGGCGGAGATAGTAATAGAGTGGCATGAAATTCTGCAATTGTCAAATAATTAACCATGCATCCAGGCAGAAAGCATCTCGTGGCAATATGATCACCTTTTCGTGTCAGGTTTCCGAGGGCAAGAGTTGCGCATATTACCATGTCATCCCTGAGGTTTCCATAGCTGCCTGCGGAAACAAAAGCGCGAGTCCAATTGACCATGCGACAAACGAATCTGCCACCAGGGTATATTTCTTCCGAGTCGTCACAAAGTATATCTGCGTTTTTTTCTTCTCCAGAAACTTCTACCACTGCTTTGATTACAGCAGCCTTGCAGTCATCGAAGGCCTTTTCTTGACCCCGAACCTCACTATCGTCCAGACTGGTTTCGTGCTGTACATACCAGAGCGGTGCATAGCTTCCTTGCTCGACGAAGTTTAGCATCAAAGACAGACACGGAATGTTTTGATGTTCTGCCGGGAATACAAACCCGCGGGCTAGGGATAGGCGAATGTCCTCGACATCTAGCGCAAGGGACTCGAGGTGAGAACAAGCATCTGAAAGCAGATTGAAATCGGCATGCAATAGAGATGTTCTGAGCTGTGAGGGCTGCGCAAAACCTGGAGGGGGTGGGGCAGTTAGCAATGGCGGCGTGAACGAGATTAGTGGCTGTATAAGGAAAGGAAGAACATTGGTATCAAAAAGGGGGCGTGCTGCGGTGCAATCAGACGCGAGGGTCGGTAAGGTTCGAACGTGCTGACCATCATCCCTAAGCTCGGTGATGAGCCGCCAGGTCCAATTGGATAGCCCGATACGAAGAATCCAAGACTCTGTCATATCCTCCTGAGTGCCATTATGTCCAGATGACCCGAGCGGAAATAGACTTGTCGGATCCCTCATCCAGGAACCGACAGGATATATCGCAGACGATAACCGTACAAGCGTCATGGCGACTTCGAGAGATGTGAGTCGGCACTTGACGGGTTCTACGTACTGGGTGAATAACGGCATGCATCGCGTCTGTGAAACATGCGGACACACCATAGCCGAGAGATGAATTAAGGAGAAAACCAATGGCGGTCTTGATGACCTGCAGGTGCGAGATGGGTAATGGTAGAGGGCTAACTTGTGGTTGGGGTGGCAAGCGCTCTGCATAACCTTCGAGTAGGGATACAGTCGCTTGCGGGAAACGAGCCTCCAATAGTTGCCCTCTATTTTGATCTAAGTAAGACAATAAACTGGATATGGCACCCGTGTTCTCGAAGAAACAGCTGAGCACACCATGTTCAACACATAAGTTGGCACTGACGCGAAGGATTTCAAGGACAGTGGTAGCGCGAGCGTCATCTGGAACTGATGACCCGTCGAGGGCTCTGGACAGAAGAGAGGTGAGATCGTGTGGCAAGGTACCGCCACCCAGAGTTGTGTGGTTATCCTCTGTTGGGATGACGTCGATATCATCAGTTCAATATGGGGATGTGACTGACCTTGGTCGTTTCTTATGCGCAGCAAATTTGCGAGGTGCCTGCAGACGAGCTCGACGTTGAGCCACAGCTCTTCCCTAGGGTGAGATGAGAACTCGATTAAGAGTGAGCTCAATTTGGATGCACTCTCGGTGCAAGTCAGGGCTATAGGGATGGCGTCCATCTATCTGAGAGATGTGTACGAGTCTTGCTTTTGGTCGATGAAGGAGCGGCGAAAGAAACAGGGACGCTTGCCATGGCCTTTTGATCTCGCCTTGATCGGCAACAGTGGTTACACTGGTTGGTGAAACATTGTCGCGTCTACTTATAGATCTTTGTCGTCGTCGTTGTTATTGCTCATAAGCCAATCTATTGGACGTCCAGGCGTACTCCCAAGAATCAAGGTATCATTGACGCAAGATAGTAGATTAATCCAACATGCATAGCCACAAGACTCTGTCTCTCTCGTCCTCTTACTTGGAGGCTATTCATGCCAGGTTCAAAGCGAAACAAACCAAAGAAATCTACATCGGCTACACCGACGGATCCATTACTACCACCCGCCAACGATGACGATCTGATGAATGATCTCTTTGCTGCGCTCGACGCGAGGGATAAACAAAATTCGGATGCAGAACCACGGGTTACTCCTGTGAACAGGGTTGAGGAGAAGGCCGAGTCCGGCTCCAAGAAGCAGAACTCCAAGGTGCGACATCTTGCGAGGCAGGTGAGTTCGGCGTACAGTGTTATGCGGCACAGAGCTTACCTCAAAACTCGGGTAGGCACGAAGGGCGGTCGCAACAGCTCAGAACTTTGCACCTTCAAACCCTGACGCAGATGCACAAGTTGACCGCGAGATAAAGTTGGAAGCAACATCGATAAAACGGACGTGCGACGAGCTCGCCGTGCAAATACACGAGGTCGGTACCTTGTACTAGTCTTTCTCCGATCAGAATGCAAGGTCTGCACCTCACAGATAAATCCAGACGGGCACTGTCTCTTTTCCGCGATCGCTGACCAACTCGCTTTTCTTCATATCCTGCCAGCGAACGACGCAAATTATGCAACACTCCGCGCTGCAGCCTCGAACTATATTTCCCAACACTCGGATGACTTCCTTCCTTTCCTGCCTTCGATATCCGGGGAAGACGGCGTTGGGGCAACCGAAAATAGCGGACTCATGGATGCACGGCAATTTGATCAATATTGTTTGGCTATCAGGGATACTGCTGCATGGGGTGGAGAGCCAGAGATCCTGGCACTTAGTCGGGCGTATAATGTACCAATCCAGGTCATACAGGCAGGTACACCGTCTGTGGTGACCCATACCCCCGATGGTAATTCCCGCGGTGACCTTGCACGGGATTCGAAGATTGTTCGTATCAGCTTCCATCGTCGAATGTATGGCCTAGGGGAGGTAAGTGGCTCTGAAAATTTCAGCCTTCCTGGTTCCAATCCGTAATTCCAGCACTACAACTCCTTACGACCCAAAAATCCCCTCGCAGCTGTCGCAAACAAAATACACTTGATGCTCAGCTGACCCCGAACCATCCGCGGCTCAGCATTATTTCTTTCAAGCATATGTCTTTGGTCGACCAAAGAATCAGTGTCCGCTCCAGCGAATATTGAAGTTGATGCCTAGCTACGACTGCCATTAACACATGTCTTGGACTAGTTACATGCATTCTTGTTTGTATTTTCCCGTCGATCTGTCTGTTCTGTATCCTCCATACCACGCTCAGAGCCATTGTTTAGAGCAGAGTAATATATGGGCACTAGACTAAACCAAGAGGTCATCTAAGTCATTGTTAGCCCTCTGATGTCCGACCATGGGTCGGGGCTGGTCTGCCAGGTACCCCCCGAATGCACCATCTAGGTTGGCATATGGATCCGCGACCCTATTAGTACCAATATTGTCATCATAGTCACCATCCTCGTCGGCACCAATTTCTGCATCTTCATCCCTAAGTCCATCAAGTGCAGCGTTACGACCCTCCGCCGTAGAGTTTTCATCCCCCTGTAAGTTAATGCCCCTCCGCGTTGCCACTCCGGGCTCTGATATCGGCGCATCAGCAGATTCAGTGAGTTGATCATGAGTACGTGGTTCAATGGGTCCTGGACCGGCGACGACAACGGGGTTGGTCGAAAGTTGAGGGCGTGTAAGGGGAATAAGGACCGCTCTGGAATTAGCATTGAGTGCAGGGCTGTCCACCAATGCTCTTCCTGCTGCATTCCGAATAAAAGTCTGTACCGTACGTTAGTCAACAATGAGCATCCTTTCTAGGTGTGCTGACCTCTGGGTTTTTGTGGTAGATACTACCAAGCGTACCCGTATGCAGTAGCAGCTGATCAAGCGCGCCGCGGTCCATTCGGTCAGAGTCAGTTGTGATTGGGGGCTTCTCTGCAAGGACAATTTCGCCGGCTATCGTGGGATTCATTGCAAGCATTCTCCAGTACATAAATCCCCGATCCCGCAGGTCGGGATTGTCTATTTCTTCTGTGGCCCACTTTAAAACCTTGTGAACCAGCACTTTTGCGGTTTCTGAAGATGACTTGTAAATGAAGAGCTTGACTACAGCAGTCAGGAGTGCAAGTTGAACCTAAGGCCATTCAACCATGCTAATATGGCATTCCTGAGTCGGCCACGTACTTCAGCAGTTTCATCCAAAAATTTATATACCAGGTCATCCAGAAGTTCGTCGGCGTTATCAATTCGGTCTGAAAACTGACCCAGTATCCATACCATGGCTGCTTTGGCCTCAGGCTCCTCTAGGGCATCAAGGTTCTCGCATAACGTTGGGATGATGCCCTCATATCTGCCGGGGTAGCGCCTGAAAATATCTCTGGTCACAATAATGGCCTCTTGAACGACATACGTGACTTTAGTTTCGATCAGGGTAAGAATGGACTGGATACAAATATCCGCTGCTGCCTCGACCTTGATGGCCAACCGACCTATCGACCGGACGGCCTTACGAACAAAGTCGATATCTACCTCTGACGCATACCTGTGTACCGCCATTAAAACCTTATCTTCTGGGATCGAATAATACACCTACTCTTCAAGCTCTGCTAACACTTCTTTCGCATTTTCTTCACGTGCAAGTCGGTACATAATCTCCAGTTTTGCCAGCTTAACATATATCGGGTCATTATACTTGCAAAAGAAGACTTTAACCTCGTTCTTCAGGACGGTAGGCCGTCGTTGGATGATGAGCAAGATGTTGCGAAGTGCGACGTACTGAACTTCTGGACCGGAAGACAGTAGCGTGACTATAGCAATAGCAGTCAATCTTGATAACCATAAAAAAAGCTGCTATATTACCCAATGGCGGACCCATCTTCTTGCAAATGTGGTCTACGAGTCTTCGGTTCTCCATGTAATTCATGAGATACAGGAGAACTTTGATGGTAGTCAAAACCACAGCCGAGTTCGCGTGTTGCAGTTGCACGATCACCCTTTCTGCCATCATTTCTGCGTCAGCATATTGCTCCGGGACGTAGCGTAGCAGAGAGTCCAGTATGTATATCTGACCCCACCTTGATTTCGGATCAGCGAGACCATGAGTGCAATGTGAGTAGACTTACTCTGAACTCTCACCCAACGCGGTGATTAATTTGTTCGCTATGGGCAAGTTTAGACGGAAAATGACACCATCCTGGCGATCTCCGATCTCCGAGAGTGCTGCTACGGCATTTGCGACAACTGTTGCATTGGCATCGAGCATCATGTCTCTAAGCATCTCAACGAACCCTGCCCGTTCTGCTTTCCTGGGATCGGCATTGTAAAGTTTGGCGACGCAGATTGCAGCCGTCTTGCGCACATAAGGGTCGCGATCCTTGATGCAATGTCGCAACTGTTCACCGAGTGCTTCCGTTACTTCGGGGATGGGTATGTATGCCATCGTCCGTATGGCGAGTGCCCGGATGAGGGGATTGCGATCACTACAGTCCTGGAAGTGGAATGTAGGCCTGGATTTTAACAAATCATGCACACACTGGTACCTGTAGAAAGCTCGGAATAACAATCTGGATCTGTTCTGGTTTGGAACGACCGTAGCTGACTAGGTACAGGTAGACCACTGCAAGATGATTTGACTTCTTGGCAGAATCGGACGTCGGGACTGATTGAACTCACTCTTTTTGATCTCAAGAAGAGGAGTCCCAATGCATTGGACGACGTCATGAAAAAGTGGCGACACTGACAAACGGACGCGTCTGAAAACGATAACCGAGCGTTCAACAATTCACGCACTATCGTTGCCCATGGTTATGTTTGCAACGATCTTCTTGAGAACCGTCCTTCGTTTCTGGAATTTCTTGTCCTTTGCTTCTGCAGCCTGAAGCTCTGCGCGGAATTCCTGGGTAAAAGTAGTTCTATAGCAATGATCACAGCACCTCAATGGACTTGATGTACCTCGATCTTTCCACGTTGGAAAAACTTGGCATCTTGTCCCGGTTGAGTGGCCATTCTCGTCCCAAGGCGCCAAGATTAGACGGGCGGGGGTATTGTATGGTGTGTGGTAGGAATAAGCACGAAGTGACCACTTGCACAAGTTTAGCAAGTCGGACATAAAAAACATGCCAACGCCAACACTATGTCCATTCGTTCAAAACGACAAAGGTGACGTTCAAATATTACCTGTCTTTCTGCTGACCCTTGCTCTTCGTCGCTCACCCTTTTTAGACTGAACTTTAGATCTAGGGCCAGGTAATCTGCTAAGTTCAACTGACGTTCTCCCCATGGACAGAGCACAATACTGAGACAACGAGTCCATGAAACTACGGACCACCTGAGATTGGACATCCAATTACAATGTGGAATGCGTGCCGTGGACGAGCTCGCAGTCGACGGCGCTTGCGTCTGATGATGCATCGTCCCACGGTTGGCTTCGAGATTTCGCCATTCTTGCGACTACCACTACCACGTGTGCTGTCAAAACATTGTCGGACGGGGGAAATCTCGCTTTAGCTCCTTCCACCCTCACAAGCTCAGATGTTCACTGTGCACGCGTCTGCTCGTCTCTCGTGGCAGGCAACCCGAAACGTCCGATTGGCAAGTTCTGTCGCCAAGGATAAGTTCAAGGTTGTCGTCATCGGTGGAGGTAGGTCTCTTTTTGGTTAATCAATCCGCGGCCCATAATGTGAGACATCTAGGTTCCGGAGGATTATCCGCAGCGAATCAGATCTACAACCGTTTTTGGGCTGCAGGTAAACGTTTGAACAACGATGATATCGTAGTTCTCGACGAAGCTCAATTCCACTATTACCAAGTAAGATACGTGGGACTAGCTTCATCATCTAAGCTCACTTCTTGTTCCTCCGTCGGCCTAGCCTGGCTGGTGAGTCTATTCCCTTGTCGGCAGTAGCCCGTCGCTCATCATTTCAAGGACGCTTGTGGGTGCAGGACTCCGCCCCAAACATGAGTTCAGGCGTCCCCTTGATTCGCTGCTCCCATCTCATATCGCTCATATCAAAGAAAACGTGACCACGTTCTCTCCCGCGACGTCGTCGGTGACAACTTCATCAGGTCGCTCAGTAACATACGAAGCGCTAGTCATCGCCACCGGTTTGAAAATCAACTGGGATGCCGTCGCGGGCTTGCCTCAGGCACTTATCGACCCTGCCTCTGGCGTATCATCCATCTACTCGTTTGATACATGTGACAAAACCTGGAAAAACATCGAATCTTTGCGACACGGAAACGCAATATTCACGCAACCTGCAGGTGTTATCAAATGCGCCGGAGGTATCGAGGTTCCTAAAAACGATATGTCCTTACTAAGTAGCTCCCAGCTCCTCAGAAGATAATGTGGATGGCTTGGGATCGATATGGAAAGTCTGGCAGGGGCAACGATATCAATATCACGTTTGTGACGGGAATGCCATCAATGTTCAGCGTGAAGAAGTATTCAGACGCGTTGAATGCTCTACGGCTCAAGAGGGGAGTTGGTGGTGAATTTGGGCACAATCTCATCGCGGTTGATGTTTCAAACCGCAAGGCGACCTTTAAAAAGGCCGACGGTACGACGGTTGATCGTGAATACTCTCTGCTGCACGTGACGCCACCCATGGGACCCTTGGATTTCATCAAAAATTCTCTGGTCGCTGACGCTGCAGGATGGGTAGAAGTCGATCCTGCAACACTTCAACATGTAAAATCAGAATTCAGCAACATCTTCTCCGTGGGGGATTGCTCTTCCTTGCCGACTAGCAAGACGGCGGCAGCTATCACGTCACAAGTCCCTGTCCTCGCGGAGAATCTGTTCTCTTTGATGGATAGTGGGAAGATCGCTAACGCGAGATACGATGGCTATACGAGTTGTCCGGTTTGCATTGTTTGACTAGGCTGTATGTCGGTGTTCTGACCCTCGCTGTAGCTCCTTACGGGATATGGCGAACTGATGCTGGCCGAGTTTAAGTATGGACTAGAGCCGAAAGAGACGTTTTCCGGTTTCATCGGTGACCAGGGGCAACCACGAAGGTCAGTCCTTTACGTTTGGTTCGTCTCAGCGTGATGTTGATTAGCCGGACGTTAGACTTTTCTACCACCTGAAGAAGGTGAGTGCGGTCAAGTCCGCTGAGATACTGCAACCGAGTTGTTTTTCAGGACCTATTCCCGTGGGCATACTGGAATTTAATGGTAACCCTCAGGATCACTCTCTGCGAATTCGGCTCTAACACATTCAATGCGTTAGGTCGGCGGCAAGTGGTTTGGGCCGTCAGGACCGTTCCGACCAAAGTTTGCATCGTGAGTGTTACCGGTCCAGACTCGTGAATTGTATATTCTGTACCTTGCCACCCTCGAATACACACTTTTATCACTCTTTGGACGACTTCTACATGATATGAGTCCACGAGGATGTCTCGGGTGGAACAGTAAGATCCAAAACCAGTCCTCTTTTGGTTCATCGATCATCTTCAACACCGAAGTTCATTACATAAGCGAAAGCAGACACGTGATCGTGGCGTGTGACAATATTGAATGCGACGTCCCGTCCTTAGTGGCCTCCACGACGCTATTCACAATGTCGAGGTCATTGACCGCGACGCAAATCATTAGCCAGGGAGACTATCTCGACAATGACTTCGATCCAAATACTCTGACTGTTTCGCAGCTATTGGGAGTCCTCACCCACCACCAGATCCGTTACCCTACCCCATACACCAAAGCCAAACTCGTGCAGTCATTTCTCGACGAAGTCAAACCAAGGGTTGTAAAACTCCGGAAAGAGAGACTGAAGAGGGAGAACAGTATTGCCAGTGACGATGGCATTACTGACGGCTTGACTGGTCGGCCATTGAACGCAGACACTATGGTAGTCAATCTCTGCCCCTGATGGTTTCGACTCAACATGCTCCAGGTAACTAAGCGGTCCTCACGACGGCTCTCCCGTGCACCAGAGGACGACGAGCTTTCTCAAAGGCCCGAACCTGTAAGCTTACTGCAATTTCGTCCCCCTTTTTCATGTTGACGCTCGCGGTTAGCCAAAGCGCCGTCGCTCATCTGCCCAACCGGATTTAGGGGGTAGGGTCCAAAGCACGAGAGCTCGCGCCAATGTGCCTACCCTTGTGGAAGAAAGCGAGCCAGAAGATGATATACTTATACTGACTCGGAAAACCACGAAAAAGAAAGAGGTGAAGATTACTTGGTCTTGTTCTTCATATTATGAAACTGATGTACAAGTCAGGACAACCCTCAAACACGCCGAATATCAGTACGTCCCACAACCTTACTATAGTACTTATAGCTCATAGAGGCAAACCTGTTGTCCGTAGTTGGCAGAGGATAGTGGATGGGAGGACAACAACATTTTCCAGTCTGGTGCTGAATCTTCGTCGCCTGCTCGACCATCTGCCGTCCGTAGGACGACCCGTAAAAGTACCGCTCACAAGAAGTCTCGCTATTCTATGTCGGCGCCTCCTCAACTATCGCCACCATCATCTCCCACTAAAGTGCCGTTTTTCCCTTCGTCCTCTCGGCAGTCGCCGCCGCAGTCCAAGTTTGAGCCGCAGCTCCCATTAGACATTCCACGCCGGCGACCCGTATGGTCGCCTCCCGAAAAGACAACGACGTTCGTTCCCTTGAGTCATCCCTCTAGCCCATCTTTGGCATCAGGACAATTTCCACAATTTCGCATTCCAGATGTGGGTTCCGGGGTCGCAGATCGCGATTCTGACTCTGCGGTGCTACCAGCGAATGTTGCGGGTCGCGGGACTGAAAATTCAGAACTTAACCAGGAGGTGACATTGGGCACTCAGCACGTTCCGAATGCCACTGTTGACCATCCAGCGCTACGCGCAAAATCGAGATCTTATATACTAACATTCTTGTACGCGACATGCATGCTTGTTTTTTCGAGCATTGTCCTCAAGTACAAGAGGGAGTCCGCGACCATTGGGTATTGCGACGTAGGGTCGAATAGCAGTCGAGCTTTGCAGGAATTCCAAGCTCATGTCTCTGCGACAGAACCGTGCATGCGAGCAAATCGGACTCTCCTGGACATAGCATCGGAACTCCTCGATGCCATCACTACCAAAGATGGAATGTCGTGTCCGCCGCTTTCGCTGATCCCCTTACCACACCCATCCACATGCACACCTTGTCCTGAATTTGCGTCGTGCAGTCACCACAAGGTGACGTGCGAGAGCGGGTGTCTACTACGTCCGCACCCCATTCTTGCGCTGTTGTCACCTTTCGGAGCCGCTCCGCCTGCTTCTGTCGAGCTAGTCTGGAACTTCATTTCTGAGGCGGCCGATGGGCTACCTGGAATGGGTCCTATTGCATTCCCACCTCATTGTATTGAAGATCCGAGACGAAAGAGGAACATTGGCGTGTTGGGGAAGGCGATCGAAGCCCTTCTTGGTCAGGAACGTGGGAGAAGAGTTTGTGCCGGCGCTGAGGAAGCCCAGGTGACGATACTCGATAGTGAAGGAGGTGAAGCTAGGAAATGGGGACTGGAGGTAGACGCGTTGCGAGAGACGATGAAAAAGAAAACAGCGGTGCGTCGAGAAACACTCTCTGATGTGTGGTAAATGACTTTTTTTTGGTTTGGCAGCCACATCTTCTCGCAACTTTTGATGGTACTTTTAACGAAGCTCTACAACAACTAGTAGAGTGGGGTAGCGTCGTATTTGGGGAGGACATGTCGTGAGTGTACAATCGCAAATTGTCTGATCCCGATTGTCACATCACCAAATTTGCTTCAGAGGGCATCGTTATCTGGCCCATAAGACTGCTAATTTGACCCTGAATTGCAAGCTCACGGTGAAATTCCGAGAGGTGTGGTTACGATGGCGAGGCACCGTTTTCGGTAATCATGCCATGTGCCACATGCCCGTTATGCTCAGTGCTGATGCCGCTACCCAGTATTGTTTGCGAGTGCATGCACAATGTACGCCCTCAGACGGACGCGCGCCCAACGCCAAATGGAGAACAAGCGTGTCGCGGAACTTGTCCAAATTGCACTTGATACGTTGCGTAATCAAGAACTTGCCCACCATACGGATCCGGTGACGGCACCTCACCTGTATCTATCGTCTCTTCAGCTACGTGACCTCATCTTACAAGAGCAACATTCAATATCCGCCAGAAGAAGGCTGTGGGACCAGGTGGAACGGGTCGTCGAGAGCAACGCGAACGTCAGGGTCAGCTTGGAAGAGGTACAAGGTGGTGATGAACACCGCGTGTGGAGATGGGTAGGCACGACGGGCCGGGGCCCAGAGTATCGGAAGAGGGTTCAGAGTGAGACGGAAAAGGGTGAAGTCGGACAAGTGGCCTGACCTGCTTTTCCCAGAGGAAGGGGGTCCATTTGGAGGGGGAACAAAAACCCTTTGACCCAATTGTTATTCTGTCGTGCTTGGAAATGTTCTTGTTTGCACATAGCCAACTTCTACCGGTCGTGTAAAGTAAATGAAAAAAAAAAAACCCACCTGTGGTTCGATGAGCGGATACGCCGTAAGGTCGTTTCCCATTCGGAACCTTGTTAGAAGATCCGGATCCGGGCTTGAAACAATTGCCAAAGGCGCTGCCTGTCTCCACCAGTGGGACCCATCTCAGGAACAATGGGGCAGCCACCAATCAATCACGAGCACGTCTTTTCAAACCGCAGCACTGCGCCGCTCGTTCTACTACAGCTTGCGAGTGCCACCCCAGTTAAAGCTCGACGCGCAATCGGCATGGTCCAGAACGTGGTATACCATTTGGCAACTACGTCGCCGAGCACCCTATTAGATCCAGTCTAGACTATCTGGATCTGGTCATGTTCGGTTTGGTTGCTACCCCGAATATGTGAACTAGGAATAGGGCAAGCTCGCTCCCATCGGAATCCCCGCCTGGATCTTCTCTACGAGCGCCCTTTTCATAAATTGCTCTTCTGCGAGCACGCGCGTCGTCTGAGCGACCGAATGAGACCTGAGAAACATGTGACCAACGAAAGCGAATAGCCCTCACCCTCAAAAAGCGTTCTAGATCGATGCGCCCTGCATTCAAGGCCCTATGCAAGTGGTAAATAGTATCTTCGATCCCATTGTCTTCTGCAACCAAATTGATCAACCTGAAGGGGTCCACACGTCAGTCAGTGGCATCCGGGCAGGAACAAATACTTGCTGATTGTGGACAATGCTCGTGGAACAGACTAGCTCATCTACTTCAGGGTCGCCCCTGCGACGCAACTCGGCCAGGTTCCGACTGGCTTGCTCAATGGTGGCCTGCAACCTTGCCGCGACGCTACGGCAAACGTCTTTGACAGCTTGCAGTCGGGCCATCTCATCACGGACGGCGGGTTCGCCGGCAAGAAGATCCGTTTGCTGAGCACGCAGCCGATCGTTTTCCAAAAGAATGAGATGAGACAAGGAAGCGAACTCTGATCGTATCTTGTCGTGGACCTGGGCATGCAATTGGAGGAGCTCTGGATTTGGGGGGCGTGGCGGTGCAGGGACTGAGGGAGGCTGTGGCGCAGGGGATTCATCGTCGAGCAAATTGGGAGGCGGACTGCTTTGTACGACCGGTGGAAGGGGTACTTGGGGTGGCGGCTGAGGTGGATGGTGGGTGGGTTGTGTCAAGGCCGAGGGAGGAAGCGGGGGTCGAGCGAAGGCCGGCGGAGATTGTATATTTGGAAAGGGGGCAGCTGGCAGGGCGTCCGGAGGCATTGACACGCGGTAATTAGCCGCTGTGGGAGAGGACGCGTCTCTAGACTGTTCGATGGATGATCGCGAGGCATTTCCGTGCAGGCCGTGCGGAGGAAGGGATGATTGGTGATATTGGGGCGGTCTGACCTCTACACGTTGTTGCTGAGGAAGGGGCGGCGGGGGCCGATTGTACAAGTCGGTCTAGATAGCGGGATATGAACGAGAGCAGATGAGGGACTGAGAGAGATACGGGCATACGTGTGGAAAGGTAAGGGTGGGGGAAGTCGTGATAGGGCCCGGAGGCCCGGCGGGGAGGTGAGATGAGATGGGTTTCGGAGGCAATGCCGGGCGATCATCGTTGCGAGATTGAGGGGGGGACAAGGGGAGGGAGGATGGATTGGAGGGGAGGGACTGCGGGACTCGACGTGGACTGTCAGACTTTGGTTTGGCATAAAGAGGGGGAGCACGGGAGAAGAGATCTTGCATGGCTTGGAGGAGGGCGGCGAGATTGCAGGGCTTGAAGAGTCAGATTAGGTGCGTGTGGTGGTAGGGGAGAGAACGGACCTCGGGCTTTCTGATCCAGTCTTGTATGTAGTCGATCGTGCATCTGCCGCTGAGATCGACGTGTCTGCTCGGGCGGATGAGGAGGGCGGGGGTGGGCACGACGTAGGACAAGGGTGGGCTGCGAGGGTAGTCTCTGGTGAGCCAGACTGCGATGGGAATGTTGTAGGGCGAACCCCTGAAGGTGATTTGGAGGAGGCCGTGGAGACAGAGGAGGAGCTGGGCGCGGCCATCGTCGTAGGCTGCGGGGCGATCAGAGAAGAGCCGCAGATGAGAGGAACGGAGACGGACTGTAAACGTCTGATTTTGGACGGAGCGTCGGGAAGCGGGAGAGCGCGCCGTCCACGTCGAGAACGATGCGGTCGGGGTGGTCGTACGCCGCCGCCTGTGCACGCAGCCAACGGTCCATACGCTCACCAGTGCGCCTTGGCCGACGGCGCCCTACCTGCGGACCTGCGGGAGAGTTGAGTCGGCGATGGTATTTTCCAAGTCAGACGGCTCGGCCCGGGTTCTGGGCCACGATCCCGGCGCTTAGATCGGACGATATTTGTCCCACCCTCCCACTCCGATTCTGTGGCGTGGACTTTCCATTTCCGCGTGTGACGTGAGGTACGAATTTCCCACGGATAACCCGGGTTGGGATTGAAAACTAGACCAGCTGCCGATCCGGATCTCGCCAGGCATTATTTTTCAATTAGGCGTGTCCGACACAGCGGGACAAGGCTGCCATTCCGGATCTTTAGTCTTCGATCGCCCCTCTCCTATTTAACCCTCTCCTTTGGACCCCTCCATTCCTCGTCCCCTCCCTCACCATGCGTGCCTCCAGACTCTACGACCAAGACCTCCCCTCAAAGTCCCTCACGCCTCAGCGCAAGCACAGAAAGCTCCTCAAAGACGGCTCCAGCGAAGTCTGGCCAGAGGAGATCGAGCGCGTGTTCGTCCAAGGCCCGTACTCCCATCCCTTCACACATCCCCTATCCAACTCATCCCCCCTCCCAATAGGCCTCCGCGAGTACTGGGAATCCCCCTGGGCGACCTACTCCCGTGGCCGCAGCCGCTGGAGAAACCAGTTCCTCGTCGACTATCTACACAAGAACGGCGTCGATCGTTCAAAGAAACAGGTCGCAAGCCACATCCAGGTCTTGCGAAACATGTGGAAGGGCGAACCAGGTATACCCTCCCCTCCAATGTCCCTCCCTTCGCTCATCCCATCCAGAGTACCATCTCGTCGCAGGTGGTGAGGAGCTCTTCCTAGAGACCGCCCTCCTCCCCGCCGTAAAGGCGGAGGACTCCCCAGACGCCCACCTGCTCAACCCGGCCAGTCTTTTCGACGACCACTCCCCAGCATCTGATCGCTCTGCCGGCTCGGTTACCTCTTGCCCGTCCCGGTCTCTCTGTTCCGGTCCAAGCCCTACCGTTGCGCCCATACCGGAACTCACACTGCCACATATTCACGGCATCCGTCACCCCCGGCCGGACGACGACAGTCGTCGCATTCGCTCCTTATCTGCTTCCGACGCACATCGTACCGATTCTCGCCGACTCTCGCCCCTTTCATCCTCTTGGACCTCCGACCTCGCTCGGTCTCCGGCAACTTACCCTCTCCCGAGTGGCCCCTACACAGCCATCGATCAGCCGCTCGAATTCACTTTACACTATTCTCCCGAACCTTCACATCAACCCAGTCTATTTGATTCTCCTCTCTTACTCACCAACTCTTCCCTGTTCTCCGCTGACCCATCTCCCTGTCCCGTCGGACTCACAAGGCTTTCCCTGTGGGCGGAGGGCATGCCCACCCTATCTCTTCCTGTGGACACCCTCATATCCTCTACGCGGCCGTGTCAAGCCGTTCTCAGAATCAGGCTACATCTTCCCCCAATTGACGTGCCGTCCTTTCCAGCGCTACACGGCTTCCAAGGCTCTGTCACATGCACCGTACGGCCCGGTGCCACCGTGAGGTGCTCCACAACCGTTTTCGTACGCGGCCAGTGCACCTCCCGCGAGAGCAACCTTTGTACCCTGGTAACTGCGGAGCCGTCCGAAAGTGATCAGTTGGAACGCGTTACACTGCTTCTGCCTGACTCACCACTGAGTCGCAGTCGGTGGCTTGACTCGAGTAAGTCATTATCCGCGCGTTCGTCCGCACACCCTCCTCATGTTCACCACGTGTCCACCATAGCCTTGCCGACCTGTATTGTCCAAAAAATTATCGTAAACGATCAGGTCCTGGCAGTCATCTTCTACGATCTGGATAGAGGGCAGTGTGAAACCACCCCTACCGCAAAACTTATTGGCATCCAAAAATACCACGGCCGCCCAGAAAGGACACCCAGTCCACAGTCTGCTTATCACACGGACTCCCTTTTACCCACCTACACCCATATGCCCGGGCAATGCATACCCCGCTCCAGCATCCCTACTCACACGTCTCTATCCTATGCTTTGTCAGCTATCAACGCGGATACCTCCATGTCAGGCACGCCGCCTTACCCGGCGGCGTTCATGATGCCTTCTTTGCTTTCATGACTCTCACGACCGTCCTCATTACTCAGACATTTATTGCCACGGAACACTGCATCACTTTTGCTTTCTACTCTGGATATTGTTTTTTTCTGAACCGTTGTTTCTCTACGTTTGGGTCATTTGGTGCACAGATTAATTTTCGTCTTTGCCAACCCCACCTTGTTTTTGTATCCCCCACTCCAACATGAGCTATTGTAGATATTTTTGTATCGTCACTGTGGACCCATAGTGCACCTAATCATCGTTACGTCCTCGTAAAACTAGAGAGCCTACGGGCCGTTTCTCGTATCCGAGAATCATAGTGGCGTTGTTGTAATTGCAGCAATTCGAAGAACGAGGTTCCGAATGGACAGCTAAGTTGGGGATCGTCTACTTCCGGCAGATACACGCCATCAACATGGCGATCGTCGGTGGAGAGGAGCGCTTCGAGTTTGGGCTCCTTCATCACCAAACTTTCTACGAAGTCCAGGGCGCGGAGCGCCACAGCAGGTGGCCAGTTCAGGGAACCGATGAGAAGGCGCTTAGCAAAAGCCGCAGACCGCCAGGGCAGGGCACCACCCGTCGTACGCGGAGAGAATACAATTGTCAGCGCCCGAAACAACATGTCCACG